>OZ010795.1:125782696-126096359 GCA_963932465.1 Maratus speciosus | reverse complement strand
GGAACACAATTGTTTTTATTATAAAATCCCAAAATTATTTTCTTTTTGCATTTACTTATTTTTTTAATCTCTTTTTTTTTTTTTTTTTTTTTTTTTTTTTTTTGTCGATTACTTCCAGTAGGTATTCTACGAAATATCAAAAGTATAAAAGTATTATACTTTTAAGGATTTAAAAATTATTGGTTTCTGGGAATTAATAGGTCTTTTTAAGTTAAAAAAATGTGAATAACACATATGGTTTTAGACAAATGACTTCAGAAAGGTTCTTGTGGGAATTTTTTAATCTGTGTAATTTACATAAACAAAATATTGATTAAAATTTCGTTGATTGACTTTTATTACTTAAATAGAGAGTTCTTATAAATGAAATTAATAAATAAATTGAAGTGTGGAATAATATGACAATTAAGGCAATTAATCTTTCTCAAGTATTTCACGTTTTCAAATACAAATAGTCTGACATTTTTATTTTATAGATATAAAATTAATTAGAAGAAGTATTATTTTTAAGAAATTCCCCTAAGACTAATAATAAAGTAAAAGGTATTTCTTAAGATATGTAGCTATAGATAATAAATGGAATTTATGATAAATATGTAATGGACAATTGCACCAGAAAATATACTTAAAAACATTGTATTGAAATTAAATACATCTTGCTAAATGGCACATAATATATAAAAGAGATTTTATAAACGCATTATTTGGGGGGGGGGGGGGTGCCCTCCCAGTTTTTATAATTGTTTTAGCTTATTAAGTCTAAATATTTTTTTTGAAATATTAGTTCAAGTACCATTTTCTTTTTATCAAAAATAGCAGAATTTAAGTTAGCCACATAAATAAACATTTACACCCTTATGCAACGACAACAATATTTAAAATTTAAAGAAAATGTGAATTTAGTTGAAAATATTTTGCTTATAGAGGAAAATTACAATGAAGAGCACATGAAGTTTTGCAAGAGCGAAATGTTTAAATTTATGACCAAATTTGGACACAAATTGTCAGTTGTATGTAAATATCTCAGGTCAAAATGATTTAAAATATATTACTTGGCTGAAAATTTCGAGTGGTTACAAAACTTCTTCATATTCAGATTTGATACAATGCAGAACAATGTAGGCATTTTCTCATGATATATTAAATTCCCACTCTTTACACAAGGTTCCCCTGTGCAGAGATAAATATAAATGAGTGGGGATGACCGAGCTCAGCTCGGTCGAAATTAGCCTTATGTTCAATTCTATATTTATTCTCACTATATAATTCTTGATGTTTAGGTACAACTGGAATGATTCTGAGACATAGTGACGCAAAATGACCCACTAACCGAATGTTTTCGATTTTGCCACCTAACGGATGCTCTTCTCGAACCCGAAAACGATGGAATACAAAATTTAATCGTTTTGTACATAAAATTAGCTTAACCCACGGTAACACAAAAAAGATTGAATAATCTAAATTTATGAAACATGTGACCTATCCCAATGGTCTTCTTGTGCGGGGAAACGGTATAATAAAAAAATTTGCCAAAATCGTTTGATCCATTTTTTAGATACAATTAGATTGATCTTGGCCCACTGTCACCCAAACTGCCAAAATGACCCATTAATCGAATCGACCTGGCACAATGATCTTATCGAACTCGAAAGCGATAGAATAGAAATTTTAATCAAAATCATTGAATTCGTTTAATAGATAAAATTAGTTTAACCCACAGTGCTCAAAAATGACCTACTAATCGAATTTTCTCGAACATGTGACCTATCCCAATCGTCTTCTCGTACTGTAAAACGATGTAATAATTTTTTTTGTCAAAATCGGTCAAGTCGTTTTCAGATACAATTAGCCTGACCCACAGTGACCCAAAAATGACACACAAATCGAATTTCTCAAACATATCACATAGCTTAAAGGTCTTGTGCCCAGAAACATTATAATGCAAGATTTTGGCAAAATCCTTTTAGTCTTTTTTAGATACAATTAGCTTGACCCTCAGTGACCCAAAACGACCCACTAATCGATTTTTCTCGAACATGTAAATTAACCCAATTGTCATCTCATGCCCAGAAACGGTATATTACAAAATTTTGACAAAATCGTTTGAGTCTTTTTTCAGGTACAATTAGTCTGACCCACAGTGACCCAAAAATGACCCACAAATCGAATTTTCTCAAACATATCACATAGCTCAATGGTCTTTTCATTCCCAGAAACGCTATAATACAAGGCTTTGGCAAAATCCTTTGAGTCTTTTTAGATACAATTAACTTGACCCTCAGTGAGCCAAAATGACCCACTAATCGATTTTTCTCGAACATGTAACTTAGCCCAATGGTCATCGCATGCCCAGAAACGGTATATTACAAAATTTTGTTAAAATGTTTTGAGCCTTTTTTTAGATTAAAAAACTTGACACCTGACCCATTGTGACCCAAAATGACCTTCTAATCGAATTTTCTTGAACATGCAACCGAACCCAATGGTATTCTTGTGGCAGAAAACGATAGAAAACAAAATTTCCTCAAAATCGTTAGAACCGTTTTCTAGACAAACTTGGCTTGACCCACAATGACCCCAAAATGGCCCACTAATCGAATTTTCTCTAACATGTGACTTAGTCCGTTGGTCTTCTGGTAATCCAAAACAGTAGATTACAAAATTTAGTCAAATTCGTTAGATGAGTTTTTTAGATAAAATTAGCTTGACCGAAGTGACCCAAAAATGACCCACTAATCAAAATTCTCGAACATGTGACCTAGTCCAATAGTTTTCTCGTGCCCCAAAACGGTTGGATATAAAAGTTAGTCAAAATAGATTGAGCCTTTTTTAGATGTAATGAACTTGACCCTGATCCAAAATGGCCCACTAATCTAATTTTCTCGAACAGATGACCTAGCCATACTGTCTTCTCATCCCGAAAATGGTAAAATACAAAATTTATCCAAAATCGTTAAGGCTGTTTTTAAGATAAAATTTACATAAACTTTTCGCTTGTATTATAATATAAGACATACCACAGAATATATAACACAGCAATATTCATTAAAGCTATCGAATGTTTGCCCCGAATCTTAACCCTCTGAGCAGTTTGGACGTATTTTTCCGTTTCCCAAAAACAACTTAAATATGCAGTAGAAAAAAAATATTTTAAACAGAATTGTATTTTAAAATGTATGTAAGATAACGGGATATGAAGTGTAATTAAATCAAACAGGAAAAGAAACTTTAAATTAAGATTATTTTCTAAGCATTTTTAGGAAAATGCAGGAAAGCCCCCAAGAACATCGGAGGGCTAAATTTAAAAAAAAAAGAAAAAAGAGTTTTTAGGATTTGTTGTAATAATACAAAAATAGTTTTATCAATTTAGCTTCCATACAGTTAATAAAGTATCATTAAAGTTATCAAGAGGAACGTAAAATCATGCCTCAATCAGATTATGAAACATTTTTTAACGCATTCAGACTACTATAATAAAACTTCATATCTTAATAACGGGAAAAACGATATCTAAGTAATAATTTGTAAAATATATAATACGTTTGAAAACATAAATTTTACCGAAGTCGAACAAATAACTGAAAATTTTGTACATCCATGTATATGAATAAAGATTTATCATATAATTCATAATATACTAAAATTTAGAGCACTTAGTGAACGCAAATCACAGTTGAGAATTCCTCGTCAGCAATTTCCGTCAATAAAGGGAAATGCACTTCAGATGTTTTGTGCAGCCCTGTAAATGATTTATATAATTTATGCACATGAAATATTATGCAATTTTTATAATTTAAAAAGTGTTCCACAATGAAAACGCACTTCCATCAATTATTGCTCATACAGAGAAAAATATAACTGAATTATTTTGTGTGCCCCTGTATATGAAAGCTGAATGACACATCATATTCAGTAGAAAGCATCTTATAGAAAACCTCAGAGAAATATATCAATTTAAATACTTTTGAAATAGTGTAACATGAACAAAATACAGCACAAACAATATTTCTCCATAGACCGTAATGTAGCATAATTCTTTTTAGTGGCCCTGTAAATGATCGATAGATGCTATCCATACCACATTCTATAGCAATGGTCTTGTAGTGCATTTCATAGAAATGTATATAAATTTCAAAGTGTTTGAAATTGTGAAACATCATTAAAAACCACCGCGAACGATTTTTCCCCATAGGCCGTAATGTAATGAAATACTTTTTAATGTCCCTGCAACAAAAGTATGACTGCTACGTGCTACATTTTGCAATACCTAACATTCAATAGTGAATATCAATAACATTTTTCAATTTCATGGTAATGCGACTTTTGTGACGCCGAAAATAATTTTGGCTAACTAGAATCGATAAATCAGCCACCGTGCGATCTCAGTGAAATCACGGTTCTCTTTAGGGTCAAAACAAAGACTGACGCGTTAGCTGGTGAAGAGCGTTACAAAGGTGGGTATGGTGAAACGGGAAGTTCAAAAACTTTACTATTGTCAAATGAATTCTTTTAGCATGTTGAAAAAAAGTTATCCCAGACCTTTCTCTTTTTCTCTTATGTGGTACTATTTGAAATATGTACAAATAAAGGTATGTTAATTTCATTTTCGATTGACGTTTAACAGCGGTTACAATACACTATATGCAATCATTAAGCTCCTGCTTTGATTTTTCTGTCTCAGAAAAATGAAGATTCTGTATACCACCATCTACTTATATTAACTGATATGTAATATATAGCTTCTATATTTTATTTTGATTTTAAGTACTAACTAGAACTTTTATTAAACTTTTCAGGGACTCGTTGAATCTACTTCTTATGGGCCTTCTTTTACGTCATAAACCTTGCTTTTCTCTCATTACAACACCAATTCGGTCTGTCCACTGAGTAATGATTAACTAATTGCGATTAGATAATCATCATGCAATTTTGGATTATACTTAACCCATGTGCTCACCAACTCTGGAATGCTTAATACTCAACCAGAGTCTCCAAATTCATATTATTTTTTTCTACCGTGCTTTTTTTAAGTAAGTTAAAGATATGTTAATTTCATTTTCGATGGACATTTAACAATGGTTACAATACACTATATGCAATCCTTAAGCTCCTGCTTTGATTTGTATGTCTTCACAATTAGCCTTCAGAAAAATGAAGTTTCTGTATCCCACCATCTACTTATATTAACTAGTATGTTATATATAACTTCTACATTTTATTTTGAATTTAAGTACTAACTAGACCAACAGATGGCAGCACCAAATAAATCATCTCCAGCAAGCAAAGCCTGTGAAACGCCCACAGCACAAAGCCTACCATACTGCGCTTCACACGTGCGTAAAACAGCATCCCTCACGAATGCATATCTCTCGTCAGACGTCAGCAATACGTCTTTCGAACTGATGATGTAGTGTGTAGCGATCTCATCTCACATGATCACTATAAAGCAAGTTACTAGCTTAGAGTAACTGGCTTAGCCTTTTCCTCGACGCTAACGTTCCCGCCTCCTGACAATAAGATCCCTGGTTCAATACCGGCGGAGCCAATCCATCACTCTCCTCAAATATTTGCATTAGGTATTTGACATAGTAGAGTAAAATACTCCAAATACTCGGTAAAATTCATACAGATAAACGTTCCCTGTGAAGTACACCCTATAATTCAAAATTTATAGGAAAATAAATTCATGTTTTATAAATAATAATTTGAATTTGAAACACAATTACCATGTAGTTAAATATTATTGCCATTAACACAGACATATGTGACAATATTTTCGAAAATTAAACATATTAAACTTGCATATTGTTGACATTTGTAACACTCAATGCCATACAATTCATTAGCGGGAGAAATTAACTGTTAAGAATTGAAACAAAATATATGGTACTTATTATTACATATTTGGTCGATATTTCCGAATACTAATATACGACTGAATAACTCCCTACAGCGAATAAATAGCGAATAAATACAATGAGATTAATAAACTGAAATAGTTTGTAATTTTATGGCAGGGACTTTTCATTAAGGTACATTGCTGTATATAGTATAGTAAACATTAATCAGATTTCTACTTGTTCTGTTTTTGGTCATTAGAATATATCTTGCCACAGTCATAAAATAACTTTTCTTCGAATAAACGACAATCTTTGTGACAACGGTAAACTAAAAATAAGTACCTTTTTGCCTACACATATGGGCCTACTTACAAGGATACAATTTCAGATTTATTTTTGATTTAATGTAAAACTTTGTATTCTAGATTATATTTCCATTAATTCAAGTAAATACATGTTAACATCTCATGAGTTTAATTTTACAAAGTTGCTTATTTACCTAACTTATAATCTGCGTTATTAAAGTAGCATTTCTAATACATGTATATAAAGCAAAAAATATGAGCTTTATTAACAAACGTAAAAAAATTGGTTTATGTTTAAATACGTTTCTGATATATATATATATATATATATATATATATATACTTATTTGACGCACATTGTTTTTTACTAAAAGATTTAAATACATTTTACATTGCAAATACATTTATTCATTTTAACATTACTGATACCCAGACACTTTAATTAAATAAGCAAATGTTGGCCATTTACAAATCACAGAGATGATCATTGAATATTTCTAATTTTGTCATTGTAATTCTACAGAGATTAATACAATAATTACTAATATTATTTGAAGGTAAAAGTAACATACCGGTAAATGGCGTTTATTTTTTTATATCCTAGTGTTGTACACTACTTTAAAATTATAGAGACAGTAGTAAAGTCAGTTTAATTGATATAAGAAAAATAAATGAATGCATAGTTATAATTATAGAAAAACGCCATTTTAAATGTCACTGGAAATTACATAACTGTGAAACTAAACTAAAACAATTGAACCCCACTTTAAAAAATTGAATATCAACGCCATAATTGCATCACATATTTAAACTCTCCATGCCAGAAATATGGGAATACAAATTGTTATCAATTACTAATGATCTGGAAATAATTGAAAAACTAGACAGTTAATGTTCTAACGTGCTTCGAAAAGGTATAAAAGTGTACAAGCCAGTAATCGAAATGGGAATTTTTCACTCATTTGGTAAATTACGACTCGTATGATTTATTTAGAATAATTCCGTTAAAAATTAATCAAGTGCAATTACGTGTCAAAGTTTGTTAGAGTTCATTAGTTGAGATTTATTCGGTTGGACTGATTCTGATATCAAACCAGATGTCGTAATCATTTAGTTTTCTGGGTGCGTGTCCTCAGACCTGTCCAGGGTAGCTCAGTTGGCAGAGAATTGATAGCTTTATTCAATGGGTCCCTGGTTCTACCCCTAAAATGTAAACAATTTCACGCAGTTGAAAATTTACAAGAATTATTTATAAATTAGAATATTTGTGTTGAAAATTAATCGTTTTATATGGCAAATATATGACAAAGTTTTTAAAACTGTTTAATAATCAAACGTCCCGCTTTTTTATCAGTTCCTCTATAAATAGACATATTCGCATTATTCAGTCTCATATTTTTGGGAAGTGTACGTTAAAACAGATATACTTAATCTATTAAAGACCGTGCAATAATCCCTCTCCTAGTTTAAATCAATTTTGTAATATTTATTCTATATATTTAAACTATATTGTATAAACATAAGTTACCTTTAACAATGTAAAACGGAGTATCTAACTTAAAACTTTAAAGATTATTTTTCTTGGAGTTATTTCTCTAAATCTTAGAGAAAGAAAACTTATGCACAATTACTCAAAATGATTAAAAGCATTAAATATCAAGAGACCAACAATACATCTTCATAAGGAAAACTAATAAGGGCTTTTGTCTAGAAGGAATTACCTATTGTATATAAAAGCAGTATTCATGAACTGGGAAACTTCAATTCACATCTAATGAAATTAATATTACTTTTGAAAGTACATACACAGTCAAACTTCACAAGAATTATTATAATTAATCCCTTAAAATATGCATTTCAAGTATATTTTTATAATTAGGATATTAGATTATTCTATTTATTCACCTGGATTTTCTCGATAATTACCCTCTGGAAATTCATTGATTGAAATATTTTAAGAATAGTTCTAATACGTTGATAATTTATTGTACTGTAGGGAGGCTATTATTTTAGTTTTATGATTACTGGAAATTCTTATTAAACATTTATTAATCATCTGTATAAAAAGTCGCTAAAGTAGAAACAGTTAATCATTGTTCTAATTAATAAATTTTTTCATTGTTTTATATAAAGGTATATTTGATTACATTTAGGTAAATTAGCATTTTTTTCCCTCCAGTAATTTGTTAATTGTCTTTTTTTTTGCTTATATAATAGAAGACGTAAATTTTATTTCATATGAAATATGACTTCGGTAAGTTTTAGAAATACAGTAATACCCCGACTTACGTCCCTTTGAGTTACGTCACCCCGCATTTAGGCCGTCTTGACTGGAAAAAGAAATTCCTTGATTAAGACGCATTTAGAACTTTTTGAAAGATATTTGAAAGAAATTTAATATACCAGATGAAGTCTCAGTCTTAGGGGATTCATGGGGTGAAGTTCAGCAAAATAAAAGTGAGATACGCTTTAAAAGACTGTGCTTTATTCCTTCGCAGAGATGAAAAAATATCCGAAAATTGTGATTCTGTATCTCTATTAAGTGATGAAATCGCCTTAAATGGAAGAGAACTCAACTTAGACATTGGGTGCTGAAGATGATGTTGAACTCATAAATTCCCATGATCCGGAATTAACCATCGACAATTTTATCGAATTAAAGTAACAAAGTACTGTCGAGAAAATCGATAAATATTTTGAGCCTAGGGGGGATGGTGAAGATTATGACGAGTGCAAAATTAACCGAAGGACTAAGCCTTATTAAAGCTGGAATGGCGGTTTTTGAAAATATCGATTCAGACGAGAAAAGTGTAGCATGATTAGAAAAAAGCTTAGAAAATTCACTCAGTTCTTATAAAGAGCTCCTCAGAGAAAACAGAAAAAAATGTATGTTCAAACTTCATTGCAATATATTTTTCACATGCTCAAAGACTCGAACGATGCTCAAAGCTGTAAGAACAAAAATTGTAAGTTAACAAGTTATTCATTTATTTCCAATTCTTGTATTGCGAATGCATTTTTTTTTTATGTTAAATGTATGTAACATAATCCCTAAATACAATAGATTATGTTCATTAGATTTTGGGAAAACTTTATGACTTATCCTTTTTTGCTTATATAAATGTACCTTGACTTACTTCTTTTTCGACTTACGTAGCTAGTTTTGAAACGTGTTGCAGACGAAAGTCGAGATATTATTGTAATTTGAAATAAATTAAAAAAACTAAATCTCATATGCACCCGTTTTTTCAAGATTCGGTAAAACCTATAGAAAGCTTAAGAATGTAGTATCATCATCTATAAATAACTGTGTTCCACACTTTTTTTAAGGAGGAGGTCACTTTAAAACTTCTTAAAATGTAAACAATTTTTGTTTGTCTATTATTAAAGAATAACAAGTTTCGAAAAATGTGACGCTACTCCAATCAGAACCGGTTTTATGACAAAATATGTGGTTCGCTACTGATCTATATCAAGGTAGATTGTAATTTCAACGTCATTGTTCTCAACAGATTTTTTTGACATTATGTGCATTATATTTTCAAAACTATGTAACTTTGAAAGTGAATATTTGATATTATATTGTATTTTATATATTTTATAACCTCAACCAATTTTTCAGTAAGTACCTATATTTTTTTTAATTGATTTTTTTTTTTATTAAAAGTGTATCACAAGTTTTGTGTTTTATGGTTTAATTGCGTGAAAAAAAAATATTTTCATTGGTGAACTTGATTATTATTTTACGTTGAATTTAAAGTACTGCAATATTTTAAGAATATACCTATATAATATTAAGTGGATATATCAAATATATTTTTGATAATTGATAATATATTTTTGATAATATATTCCTGAAAATATCGATTCAATAGTGTAGCATGATTAGAAAAAACTTAGAAAACTCAATATGTTGTTATAAAGAGCTTCTGAGAGAAAAAGAAAAAAAAAACTGTCGTTTCGAACTTCATTGCAATATATTAATTGACGTAAGTCGAGGTATTACTGTACAGGTAAAAAATAAAATTATATTTTTATCACCTTAGTCTGAATGAATTTTTATGAATTTTAATGGGATAGTTATTTCTTAAACGTTATAAACTGTATTTGAACAAATAACTTTTGAATTATTTTTTAGTAAATTATTTAATTTCCTAGAACTGTATGTCAAATATACTAAACAAAAGTGTCACTCACAAAATATCATGAATGAATTTTGAAAATCGTCAATAAAAATTTATTTGAAATATTTTCCTTTCATGTAAAAGTGATTGTATAATAAGTATCAGAAGATTAATTTGAAGAGAGCTTGATAATGAGAAGGGATGTGAAATTGTCTACTTCTATGTTATAAACAGTTTGCTTTTAATCTATAACAAACTATATGCGGAAAAAATGATTTAAATACCAAAAACAAATTAATTATTTTCGAAATTTTCACAAGTACTGTGATAATTTGGAGAACTGGTTAGCTGTCAGCATAATTCAAAGAAACAAACTGAGAAACTAAGTGTTGTTTATTATTTGCCTCTTAGGCAGTAGTAAAAGATATAGTACTCTGGATATAACAAACTGTATAATACTAGTTCCATTTAATGCGTCAATCATCAGGAAACAATTGTTTATATTCAGGGCTAAATTTAACTGAATCTACTTTTTCGATTTTAAATCGTTTTCTTAAAGAAATACGTAGCTATTACCTCTCACATTGTAAAGGTGCTTGAAGACGCTTTAATAGAAAATTATTGTGATTTTTTGCGATTTCTATTTCTTTGAAATTCGGAAAAAGGGAATGTTCATCTGCATCAGAGGTAAATTTTGGCATTAAGTTGAACCCATACTTATTAGCCACAACATAAAGCTAACATTTGATGAGATTCCTTCAAAATTAAATAAAACAGATATTCGGAAAACAGTCTTTTACGTGGATTTGAAAAATTAAAATAGGTAGCAGCACATTTTAAGGAAATTTTTAATGTTTTATTTCGTTAACTCAAAAACTGTTACTGATTTTAAAGGTTTGAAATAGTTGAGAAAATGTGAGATATTTTTTAAATTAATAACTGCATTTGTATGTATTTTATGCATATGTTTGGAAGTACATTTTAATTTAAGTCAAACTAAAGAAATTTTACCTACAACCCCCCTCCCCCCATCCAAAAAAAAGAAGCTACTTGCGAATGAGGCCGCGTGTTACCCAATCCTTCAGAGATCTAATATAATATAATTTTTACGAACATTGATGTTTAATTAAAAATATTAACTATATATTTTGCTACAAACATTTTGTTTTAAAAATGTGTAAGTTTATTATATACGCCTAATTTTTAAACTTGTGTTTGTTATTTTTCATTTAATTAACAAAGGAGTACATAGTATCTTTGTCTGAGAAATGTTTTGAATTATTATATTTCATAAAAAGTACAAAACTCACAAAAAGTTTCTAAAAATAAATTGTTAATGAAAATTTGACGTATGCAAAACCAAAACAAAAGTAAAGTAAAACTCAAAGCGACAGTTTTCATTGTAAAATGAAAAGTAAGTGAGTGATAAATAAATGTGTTGAATAAAAAATGAGGTAAATAATGTGTAACAACTTATGTGCCTAGCATGCGTGTGGCTGCTTCGGATTTTTATTCTTATTTTCACTGAAAGGGGGTCTCCTCTTATGAAGCCTTCACAAACGTGTGTTCTAAACTTATTCTGACTATTCATAGATAATGTCAGCGGATGATTGCTGATAACTAACTGTTTTTGATTTTCTTTACGGTGCTTTTTCATTTATGTATTTTCATATAGGTTTCTTAGTGCTCCCGAATTAATTTTCTACTTCTTTATGCACCCAATGTGCCACTGAAATTAAAATGCACTTCGCTGCGCCAGTGAATTTTGACTATTTACTACTAATCTTAGATTCAACTTGCGCAACATTCTTTATAGTTCAATTTACGTACAACTCAGTCTGGTTTAAGTAGACACTTTGGAAAATCTAGGTAAGTATTAGAATCAGTCATGTGTGACGACATTCATCGTTATATAGTTGTTAATATAACGCAGGCAAGATATGCGAAATGTGGGGAAAAACCCACAAGAAAATTAGGCACATGTAGGGTTGGATTATATATTTGTTTTTTCCTCAAGAACATTTTCTATATATAGTAACAATGTTTATTTATTTTACAATTTTTGCTGAAAATTTGATAATTTTTAATAGTATGTTTAAATTTGAAAGTTTACTTTTTGTATCAATTTTGAAAGAAAATTATATAAAAAAAATAACAAGTCGTAAGCTGCCCGGCTGATTCTGAGGTATCCATATATAAGCTGAAGTCAGACGGGACTAACCTGTCTGATACCGCCTTGAAAAATCAAATTTACTGGTTAGTGTGATGCCGCTATGCCGGATACTGCCAGCCAAGGGAGAGCGACAACCAACCCACGTCACTCTCCCTGCAACCCAAACACCATTGGAAGTCATGGTCGCTACGACAGAACCCATTTACTGGAAAATTAGACCTCTTGGTTAGGGATCATATCTCAGGGACTCCTGGGAACAAGGGGTCTACTGGAAACTCATAGAGGAGCCGCGCTTTTAGAGTTCAGCCCGTCTTACCGAGAAATGCTAAAACTCTACCGGTGGTTTCCGGGTATGAGAATCTATAGATCAACATATCAAATAAACAAACGACAATAATTATGCTGAACAATTCTGTGCCCTCAATGTCTAGCGTCCAGAAATTGGGAAGTTTTTATTTTGTTATGTAAATGATTTTTGTTCTTGTATTTTTTATTTATTTTTACCATTTTCTTATTCATTTCACACTATTTTCTAAGAGCTACAGAAAATTTTAAGCGAAATGAAATAAATTTAGCCACTAATGGGTTAAGGAACAAAGTTAATGAAACGCATATGTTAATAACCGAATTATGCACTGAATTCCCAATTGTTTTTTCAATGTGTGGCGCACTTAGTAATATTTTTATTGTTTAAAATAATTTAACCTCTCTCAAAATTTAAAATAGATAAAATCATAAGACGAAGCGTAATATTTCACCTTCATTAAAACATAAAGTATGTAATATGAACTCTAAAAAGTCACTGTTTTACTTAAAAAGCAACTAAAATAATAACAGAGATGTTACAGTTTTAAAATATACATTTTATTTAAAAACGTTAAAGTACTTTTGGGCTTTACTAACCTCTTCATTAGAGAATAACATTAATGACTAATTGTTGTTTATTTATTCAAATACGTCATTTTGTTTCGAAAACGAGAGAGCCAATAATTATTAGAGTTGATAGTAGAAGTAGCAGTTTCTTAGTTTGAACTTAATTACAGTAAATATATATATTATTATTAACTGCAGTTCTAGCTACACATTTAAAAGGAAAGTAGCGCATAAGAACAAATTGATGTAATAAAATAAATGGAACTACAGTTAATAATACAATATATTTTCTCTAATCAAGTTCATTCCAAGTAATTGCTACTTCTACTTTCAACTCTAATAATTATTGGCTCTCTCGTTTTTAAAATAATGTGACGTATTTATATAAATACACAGCAATTAGTTATTATAATATTCTCAGATGAAGAGCTTGGTAAAACCTAAAAGTACTAAGAAGATTTTAAATAAAATATATATTTTTAAATTGTAACATCTCTGTTGTTATTTTAGTCGCCTTTTAAGTAAAACAGAGAACATTTTAAAGTCTTTATTACATATTTTAAGCTAAAATAGTTTTAACAATTCATATATTTTATTAGTTCTCTAATAGTTCTTTCTCTTTTCAGTTTTTCAAACAATCTACAGGGATGAGTCCAAGCTAGCGTTACTCGTATGTATATTATTCATATACGAATATCAGTGTTTCAAAATAACATGTCATACTCTCCAAACATAGTAATTCATCTTGAAACGATTGATCAGTTAATTGATATCATCATTTTCTAGTTATTGTGACAATAACACAGTGGTAGATACGCGTGTGTGGCTTACAATGATGCGCCAAGTGAAATTCATTCAGCTGAACTCTCTGTCAGGGAAATTGATTAATGTGAGCTACTTACTTGTTTGTATTATTTAAATAGTCAAAGTTTATTTAAACAAATTGCTCTTTCAGTATGGTTGAAAAAATGTAATGTTTTCCTTTTCCATTTATGAAGTTACATTCATTATCTAATTATAATTTTTGATTATTTTAAATGAATTTGACAGTGAATGTAATGCAGATTAAAATAAATTAATGAAATTAAAGATTTTTGTAATTAAAAATAATTAAAAAAAACCCGTTTAATCCTTAAAAAAATGTATTATGAAAATTATTTATTAATTCCTGTTACTTTATAATTAAAACAAAATGTTTAATAGATTTTATTAGGTTCGAATATCGATTTTTCGCAAAACGATGTATAATATGACAATAATATATCTGTTGTAAATGAAAATTATTTTAGACAAACTAGTTCAACACAGAATAAGTTTGTACAATATTTATAATAATAATACAGCATATTGTACAATCTGTGTATTTTTTAATGACGTATTTCTTCGTTACTATAATTAGATTTTAAAGATTTCGTTTAAAAAATATAGAAATAAGGACAAAAATAAAATAACAGCGCACCCTTACGTGTAAAATCTAATTCTTACTCTTGAAAATATATTTAAAGATTCATACATTTTAAAAATATATTTTAGGATAAAGATGATCTTTCTTTACATCCATCTATTTGTGACGCAGCCATTTTATCAGTAGTACAATTTGTATGCTAAGTAATTTAACTTAATAAAATACATAATAATACACCGAGTACAGGGTAACACACTAAGAAGTACAATGCATTATAAAGGAAGACAAGATATATTTTCTTTATAAAAATCACCAGCAGAAAGGAGAATCTAATGAGTCAAAAATGTGATACTTTTTAAAAATAATTATTGTTTATTACAATCCCGCAGTATAGAAAATATTGAATAAATTTGCAGTTGTTTCAATTACGTTTCTGAACGACGAAATTGAAGAAATATTTCAAAAACAAAAAGAATAAACAAAGCTCCTTTAACAAAGCTTAACGTAAAATTCCAAAAATGTGTTTTGTTTAATTCTTACGATCTGTTGTTTACACACAGGATGTTGTTGATTCCACATCAGGAAGCGTTTCTGCAGTTTTTCCAGTGCACTAATTTACATATTTTATTTCAGAACAATACTTCCAATATATAATGTTAAATTGAAAGGCCTGTTTCTTCCCTTATGATGTCTTTTCTTTCTTTCTTTTTTTCTTTTTTTTTTCCGAAAGCATGGTTTTTGCATTCCATTATTGTAAATTTAAGAAAAATGCCAACTTCGTATTCTACATTTTGAAAGTGAATGTGAAGTTTTTTCAAAATATTGGTGAATCGCGAAATTATTTTTTTAACATATTTACTAGTTATATGTGAATTGTTATCTTTAGAAAAAAACATTTTAAAATTCTAAAACATGTTTTATATTAAAATAAATAATCATTGTTTAACGTCTGATATACTATTTAAGAATAAAAAAAATATATTACAATTCATCAGACATACAAGTAAAAATTATATAAATACACTTAATACAATTAAAAAGCAAACGTTTCTATGTAAATTTTAGCCCCTCATCAGTGCAATAAATAACATTCAAATGACCAGAAAACTATATATCATGTTTACAGTTTAAAATTATTAGCAGTTAAAATTAAAGAAAGTATAAAAAATATCAAAACAATGCTGTGTATTCACAATGAAAATACAATGCAATATACAAAGCAATGCTGCTAGTTTTTTTAATATTACAAATTATTAAACAAGAAACATTGTATTCTGAAGTGTTACATCTAAATTTATTTCAGTTGCATTGGAACTAATTAATGTTTCTTCAAATATTATGCGAAATTATCTATACATTATATATTATTATCACATTTATATTTGTTTTAACATTGAATTTTCATGCAATATTTGATTTTTAACAAATTAAAACAATTTTAATATTTTTCTTTAAAATTGTATGTATTTGAAATTCTTTAATAATAAGGAAAGAAGGTTCTGTGTGAGTATGTGAGTGTGTCGACGGTGTTCAGAAGAGACCGTTGCACGTACAGCTACTAAATTTGAGGAAAAAGTATGTCTATATATGAAGTTTTGCACCTCAAAGCTCGATTTCAAATTTTTTTATTAGATTTTTTTTATTTAATTTATTTATTTATTTTATTTATTAGATTTATTTTATTTTATGCGATTTTTAGCTCATTTTTAAGTTTCGAGGGGATTTTTCCACATTAGTGAAAAGAATATAGTTTTTTTCTTTTAACCCAATATAATAAATTTTGTTCTCTTTTCAAAAATGTTTATTCGGAATTCGTGCAGTGATATTTGAATTTTTAGCGAATTTATTTATGCGATTATTGAACAGCATTAAATGCATCGCCATACCTAATAAGGGGATTACCGAAGGGGGGACACAGTTCTGTCGACAAATGCCGACAATTTTGTCGACCAAAATTAGTCGCCAAAAGTGACGCCAACCTGGCGATATCTCAAATATTTCGCCTTCGTCTTAAACTTTCAATTTAAACGAATAGGGAATACTTGCTTAGAGAAAATCAACAAATTGAGATATTTTAATACAACAAAAACCCATATTAAATTAAGGGATTATATTCATTATATTTAAGGGAATCCAAGTAAATCAAATTATGAATAAAAGTAGCATGATAAAATGCTTAGCATGCTTTCTAAAACATAAAATTTAAGAGAGCCCGCAGGTCAAAGCAATTAGATTTGAAACTTTTATCCAATTATAGTAAATTTTGACTTTCGTGATTTTTGAACTTTTTGTGATTTTTAATTCGATTTTTATGTTTCTTCGAAATCTGCTGCAATTTTTGACATTCCATTTTTTTTTTTTTTTTTTACTATAACTAGGGGACAGTACCCGGGCTTCCCGGGTTAAAGAATATAGGTGAAATCATTTATATTTAATTGAAAACTAATGTTTTTTTTTATATGCAATAAATTTTTTTAGATTGACCACTTACATTAAAAAAGCATTTCTCATATGGAAAACACAAATTATACAATAAAATAAATTTTTGAAATTTACCAAAAGCGATATTTTCTTATTAGCCGCATGCTAAGAGTTATTTGCCAAGATTTTGCTACTTTTGGCATCCTTTTATATTTTCATAATTTCAGAGCTTATACATGTCTGGTAAATTTGTGTTTTATTTATATTAATTTATTTATTTATTCATAGGGAAGTTTTTTAATGGATATTAGCCGTAAGAAAATGATGAACTCTTTATTTTGTTTTAAGGGTAAACTGATTGATCTTTCGTAATCGAGCTCCGCGCGATATAGATAAATTAAAATGTATTTTATGCTTTAAAATTGTTTTTAAAACCATAGACAATCAGTAAACTGAGACGAACTTTGCAAACAAATTCAATTTGAAAAAAAAAATCCTATTTGTTGATCTAAAAATTTAAATTGTACGATTACAAATATGTTAGATTTGTGTTCTTTCAATATTATTCTTTTATTTGTTTATAAAAGAAGAACCAATTTCGTTAATTTGTCTTTCACAAACACGTTAGATTGGTGTTTTTTTATGTTTATTCTTTTATTTGTTTATAAAGGAAGTGTTAATTTCGTTATGCAAAAATAGTCAGAAACAAATGCTGAAAAATGTTTGCTGTTTTATGTGCAAAATGTTTATTATTATTATGTATTGAAACCGGCACGTGATAAGATAAACTTTAAAAAATCATGCTTAAAAATTATTTTAAAAATATAATACATCAGTCAATGAATACAGTTTTTAAACAAATTGCATTTGAAATTACATTTTTCTCCCTATGCGACGAAAATTGAAAATGTACGATGGTCAGAACATTAACAAATTGCAGTAGCGAAAATTTCAAGACCGAAATTTGATCGTGAAGTGGTGCCATTCGCAAAATGACGTCAGCGTTACGAACAGATACGTTTGTTCTTTATAATATAGATACTTAATCAGGAAAATATAATAAAGATCAGTTATTAGGATGTGGTTATCAATTGAGGCTCTTATGCTTGGATTTCCGGAATGAAAACAACAATTTTCACCTTCTCAAAATTTGCTTACGCACTTCTGATATCCATATTAATCCTTTTTTTTAAAAAAATTGTACTTTGTTTGATCATTTTTAAATCATTTTAACTCAAAACGTGAAATCACGATTGACAGCAACAACTTTTATGTGAGCAGACGCACTCTTTACTTGAGATTCTAATCTCAATTCCGGAGAGTAAAAATTTCCGTAATTTATATTTATTAGACGCATTTGTGTTAAAATGTTTAGTTTTATCTAAGAAAATCATCGTTTTCTTTTAAATATGACTTCATTTTCACTTAAATAAGCATTTCGCCTAGTGTCTGAAACTTAGTATCAGTACACATGCAGAAGGTAAAACAATATAGGAAATTCAAGAGGAAAAATGCGTGTTTTCAAAAGCAGTATGTCATTTTCCGTTATTATGCCCGTAATATAATTTTCTGCTCCTAATGGGATTTTGCGCCACTAAACCCTATACAACAATTTTTATCAAAAATTTTGAATTTTTATCAGAAAATAGCATGAATAAAGTTAAAAATACCTCATTATTTCTCTCTTGTCTGCAATAATGAAAGCTATCTAATTTTCATCATTTTGGAGAAATTTTATAAAATGCTTTTAAAATTAAAATATAAAAGTGGGGATATAAAAAAAAAACAGATAGTGCGAGCACATCTACAAAGGAAGAGCTTTTAGTTATATATATATATATATTAGTAAAATTGGTTCAGCAGAAATATCAGGCAGATGACTAAAAAACACATTTGTGTTTTAAATATATAGATTATATAAAATTAAGAAAAATTGAATTAAGCAAATTGTGTTATTTTGATAAAAATTATAGTAGAATGTCCTAAAGAATAGCAGTAAAATTTTATTATTCGAGATAATTTTCGACAAAAACTTCAGGAACACAATATTATTTTAAACCACGAATTATTTGTTTGCTTGTCTAACTCGGCGAAGCAAATCCATCCAAGTGAGAATCGTCAATTTCTGTAATATAAATCGTTATTATTTGCATGCCACCTCTCTTTTAGAAAGACACTCTAAATTTTTGTAAAACATTGCGTTTTATCAGAGTGTGATTTCGATTACATTATTTTCAAAAGTGAAGCATTTTCACCTGTGAAGAATTTCAAAGCAGCTGATCTGTGAAAATGACGCACTTCTATGAAACATAATTCTGGTTTAAGAATTGAAATAAACGCTTTTTTTATAAAAGGACGTCATTTGCATCCGCTAAAACAATTAACTTTTACAATTTAGTCTTAAACTTCGTCTATAGAAAAGTGTCCATATGACACCATTATCATGGAAAAACGGACAATATTCTTGACATAGCCCATATTTTAATTTCAACTTTTTTTTCAAGTTTTATAAGAAAATGGCAACAAAAAGATACAGTATCTCCTATTTTCGACTATTTTCCATTTACTTTCAATGGCTTTTAATACAAATGAGGTACTTTTTTTCCACGATAGGATAAATGGTATTAAAAACTACAAAAAAATTAATATTTCAAAAATAAATTGAGATACAGCTTTCAAACAAATTGCATTTAAAAGAGCTTTTTTTTCCTTATACGACGGTGTAAAAATTTAAAATGCGCGATCTTTAGAAGTTTAAAAATTTGCAGTAGAAAAAATTGCAAAACCAAAATTTTATTTAAAATTTCAAAGTATTGCCATTCGCAAAATGACGTATGCGTTACGCACAGATATGTTTGTCCTTTATAATATAGATAGTAAAGTAATCTCTGCCCTCATTTCAATAAAGTTTATTCGGATTTCGTATAGCAATTTTCGGATTTTTCGCGAAATTTTGTATGTGCTTTTATTTGTATTTGAGGGATTTCCTATCATTTTTCCACATTAGTGAAAGGAATCAACTTTCAATCTTCGAACAGAATATACAAGGTGGCCATAATTAAACTGACGGTACTCAGAGTGTTCGGTAGCACGATCTAAATGCGAGAATGGTACCAAATTTTTTAGGGAGATTAAACAAGACGGGAGACGAAGGATTCCACGAAATAGAAATTAGTTCCAAAAATCACCGCCAGGGGGAAATGTGGCGCTGTGTATTCGAAAAAGAGAGTTTCAAAAAAGGAAGAATCAATACTGAAATAAAATTACCGTTTATTTAACGAATTTTGCAAATTTAATCCAAGCTCATAATGGTAACAGTTTATAAAAAGCTAAAAATTTGCATAAACACAGCTAAAGTTTCTTTATCTGCAATTTCACTTACAGAGCCCCAAGGAAAGCAACAGCAGCACAAGAAGTTCTTTATTCCAATTTCACGTAACATCTTTTGGACCAGTGCCAGCTTGTTCGGCTTCAAAAGGTAATGTGCCACTATTAGAAGCAATTTCATTGAAAGTTATCTTTCATAATGTCTCCTTCTTTAGTCGAGCGAGCTCTACCAGTCAAATTCTTTTACCTCAACCAGTGCAATGCGCCAGCCGCTCTTCGTGCTTTTAGAAACCACAAAAAATGCGTAAAGGAAACGGTCCTTTGTCAGTTAATGGTTTCAAAATGGTTGAGAAGTTTGAGAAAACAGGTTCTCTAAATGTTCAGTCAGGCAGAGAACGAAAACCCGTATCACAGGATACAATCGAAGAAGTGGCAACGGCGATTGTCGACAGAGAACGAGACAATATTGCTACCACTTCCAGCGCTCGTGGGGTAGCTCGGAATCTGGATATGCCTTTTTGTACGGTAGGGAAAGTCTTCCGAAAGATTATCCACTTCTATCCGTACACGATCAGCCGTGTACAAGAGTTACGTCACACCGACCATGATAAGCGATTGACTTTTGCTCTCACTTTTTTTGCCAGAATGTAGTTGGATGATGCTTGGCCCTGGAAATTCTTATGGGGAGATGAGACCCACTTTTACCTGAATGGAACTGTAAAAACCCAGAACTGTCATATTTGGGATAACAAGTCACCAAGAGCATTCAAAGAAAATCCTTTTCATTCACCAAAGTTAACTGTTTAGTTGGGTTTCACAGCAGATATGATCATAGTTCCATTCTTCTATGAGAAAATTACTCCGACAGGTCCTGTAACTTCTGTTATCATAGACAAATATCGCCAAACGCTAAACAACTTTACTATTCCGGCATTTCAGCACAGACAGTGCCTGGAGAAAATTATTTTCGTGCAAGATGGAGCACCTCCACATATTACTTTGCGGGTAAAGCTGCTGCTACGACAGAAATTCACCACAGAAAGAGTCATTTGCCGATGTTTTCCAACTGCATGGCCACCTCGCTCCCCTGATCTTACACCCTGTGACTTTTGGCTATGGGGTTACCTAAAGTCCAAGGTCTATCAAGGAGGTGTCCAGGATCCGGCTATGTTGAAGGATAACATATCGCGAAATGTATGGGAGATTCCTGCAGACATGTTATTTTCTGCTGTTGTAAATGATGTGCACAGAATGCAATATGTGGTCCACAAAAATGGCGGCCACATCGAACCTGAGTTGGATATGCTACATTAACGGTAATTTTATTTCAGTATTGATTCTTCTTTTTTAAACTCTCTTTTTCGAATACACAGCGCCACATATTCCCTTGGCGGTGATTTTTGAACTATTTTTTGCGGAATCTTTCGTCCCCCGTCTTGTTTAATCTTCCTACAAAATTTGGCGCCATTCACGCAATTAGATCGCGCTACAGAACACTCTGAGTACCGTCGGTTCAATTTTGGCTACCTTGTACATATATTTCTTCTTTTTTCGAAATGTGTGCAGCGATTTAAAATCTTTTCGCGGTATCTAATTGTGATTCTCAGAGCTTTTTCGCAATTCATGCTGTTTTCTCACGTCCCCGGGAAACGCCGGACAAGTTAAAAAGTATTACAATATAATTTAGAAGATTTTTTAGAAGCTTATCATAGAACATGACTGGAACAACGATTATTTATAGCTCAAGAAGATAGGCTTTCAATTCCATATCGCCACTATCTCGCGATTCAACCTTGCGCCAAAATGTAAAGAAATGTTCGCTGAATCTTGAGACATACACGCACACATTAGAGTGGAAAATATGTATAGGGTTAAAAAAAAATTTTTTTTTTGGTTTAATGTGTTATAGTGAAAACATTTTTCCTTTTTTTATGTCTAAACTATCGGCTGAAAAGGTTTTTTAAAATTAATTTGTTTTTCGTTTCTGCAAGGATATCACAGTTTTAACATTCAGTATAAAGCAACTTAAAGTAAACAACTTAGTTTTTGGTTCATATCTGCTAAAAATAACCAAATACTACTGAAACGTCACCACTAGGAGGTGGCTAAATATCGACTTCCACCCTCCTTATATCCTTTTGTTATGGATTAATTCAATTGGATATTCAACTTACTTGCTTATAATTCTTCTTAGGCAAACTTTTTCATTACATTACGGAAATTCAACTTTCCCAAGATAAAGCCTTTTCTTGATTAATATATCTAAAGACGGCTGAGAAATCTCTCGAAACAATTTTGACATGCGTTTGTTTCCACTGCTTGAGTATAACAAGGAAAATCTAAAATTCAGGTTTTTCCCCTATTTGTACTTTTTAAAAGTCCTTCATCCTATCAGTCCGTCTAGACAGGATCCATTTCCTTATAGACAATAATTTCAATATGATCGCACTTTTTTAAGTTGCTTTCCTATTTGCCCAGATAATCATTTAGGACCCGTAGTTTTTCCAGCAAGATTTTGAAGTAAGTATCTAAAAAAAGCTCATCTGCATGTAATGAGCAAATTATACATTGTAAAATTTTTCCAGTCATGATTCCAGTGTTTTGATAACTCCAGATTTGCGTCCTGCACTGACAGCGTTTCTGTTTCACACAATAAATTTCAAACTTGAAATGTCCGTTTTATTATTTTGAAAATAAACAAAAACTGCAGTGGCTACATTAATATAAGAAGAAGATGTCAATGAAATATGACCAATATATTTTGATCCCGTTTTTTGAACTAAGACCATGTGTTCTTCTTTAATGATTTTTCGTTATACTTTTTTGCTTTTGCGTCATTTATCATAGTGCCATCATAGTTCCTTTCTGCCATCAAAATACAAACCTTCTAAAATTAACTCATTTCGTCAATCTTGTTCTTTCAAATTCTTCTTTTCTTTTCTCTTTATCTGCTTTAAGTCCTTCTGTCAGTTACCTTTCCTTTATTATCGTCATATATACCCGTATCTTCTAGAGTGCCATTTGCAATAATATTTGCATTTCTGTATAATACTGTTGGTCTTTCACATTGTTGATTGTCAAATTCCGGTTTAGAAGAACTACCGATTGAACTATTCCTTGTGAACATTTTCCTCATTTGGCGAGTCATTCAACCAAAAGTTTTTCTTTCCTTGATATTTCGATTTCCAGTCTTGCTACCATTTTTTGTAGTTTTTGTATGCATTCATCCTATTGCCATCACCTCATTTCTTTTTGGCCTTTAAGAAAGTGACGTTCTTGTTCTTATACACAATAATATTTAGTGCAATCACACAGAGAAATATTTTTTGCATGGTTACCTAACATTTTGCAATTTTATATTGGATGTGGTATTTTTCTTTTAAATCTTAATAGTTTTCTTCAAATTTTTACATTTCTCAAGATAGTCAATAATCATTTTTTATGATTTGTGTATCAGAAACCGTTGGAATTGAAGGTCTCATTATACACTTTTAATTGTATCAGCAACAGCTTTAGATATTTCAGAAACAATGTGTTACAGATTCCAACTGTCAGATTTTAAGTTAAACTTAAACCATAAATGAAATTTCATAACATCTTCATATGTTCGCCAAATATGACAATCTAATGGTAATTGCTTTGGTTCGCGAAATACAAGACAATTCAACAAATATCTAGATTTAGGCTCGTTAGCAGACATTTTCACATTTGACATAGACTTTATTGAAAAATAATCGAAGAAACTGTTAACACACGCTACATTGCACTAAGTTGTCATGAGTAGCAGCCAAACAAATTAGAGACAATGAAAGCTGACGCCCACTTCGCTGGTTTCTTCAAAAGTCAAATAAAGTGGGGCCATCTTTTCCATGGTACTGAAAATAAATTATTCTCTTTATTACAGGACATTAACACTTCATTATTTTAATTTTGCAAAATATAAATTTAACAATAAGCTTTAAAAACATTTTCATGCAATTATCGGATTTTATTCGTTTTTTAAGGAAAATCAAACGCATTGAGGAACCGGAAAATAACATTTTAAAATTAAAAAAAAACATATTTCCTTTTTATTGAGTTAAAAAGGAAAATAATAATCACTATTAGAATGTAAAATCAAAAATTTTGTTTTTTATTTCCATCCTGGCACACATACAGTGCGACCATAAACAAATTCCGTTTTATATGAAACCCCAGCGCCTTAACCGCTCAATCAATCAAAAGGAAATTTCACATATTGATATTTGTCGGTATGCGCTACAGATCGTGATGATTTGAAACAACAAAGGTCTCACAGTAATGGTTAAATTGTACAATTTCCGAAATATGTGAATGGCAACGCACACTTTTTTCCTGCGCAGATTTATCAGCGCATTGAAAATATTAAATGGTGTTGGAACGATACACGTATGTCGAAAATTGCCGGCGTAAAACATCTCAAAACAAGAGCATTATAAATGACCGATGACAAAATTGAGATAATTGGGGGAAAAAAAATCTTTTATTGGAACTAGCAGTTTTCAAAGTGCCAACTTTTGAAGATGATAACGCATTTCATGCGAAGATTATTGACAGCAATGACGAACGTGAGATCGCTTCAAGTTTTATCTTTCTTCCGCAAAAAATAATTCACTCAACTGTTCATATTTCATCAAATATTTAATATATTTACATTTCAATAACATAATATTATTTCTACTACATGTTGTCAAATTTTCTGAAACTGGCGTTAAATTTGGTAAAAAAAAACTGCATGATATAAACAAGAAACATGCAAAAAAAAATTCAACGTTAAAAATAAATCGATTTATCTCCATGAATATACATACATTTTATTCTTCCACAAATGAATACATATATTATCCAATATCCGTATATTTCTAAGCTATAGCTATAGATAATTTCGTGCCTTTTACTTTACCAGGTGATCCCAAACATTATTATTTTCCTTTGATTTCTGTTGGTCCTCTAATTGTCCTTCTGATCAAACCACAGCCGTTTATAAATATGAAGTAGAACATAGTCTACATAATCCTGAAGTTCCAGAAAAATCCGACAAATACATCTTTAAATATTCGACAAAATGTCTAAAATTGAAAGTGTCCAAACATCAATGGTCATATAGTGTATATTCAATAGAGAATGCAATCATTATAAAATGTAAAAAAATGTATCAAAATAAAATACAAATTAAGTAGTTAAATAGTTACCGAATTCTTTTACTTGAGCTTTTACTTAAGCTTTAAATGATGCTTTCTTTCCAGTTGTGATTTCCTATACTTAATTTAGACAAGTCCTCTTTTGGGGATGATTCCATGAGATTGTATTGCTGTTATTTATTGCCACAGATTCTGAAGAAACTTCTTGACATTCGTTAGGAAAGTAGGAGATTTTATTTCTTTTATATATTTTCATTTTCTCTGTTTTAATTTCCAGATTGTCCAAAATAGTTTTTGCGTCGCAGATTTTATTTTCTCTTTTTCAGATTCTTTTTTCATTGAACCTCTATTTCGCTTTATATTATTTTAGCTTTTTATTACTTAATACAAAAACTTAAGATTATTATTAATAAAAATAAATAAAATGCATAAAGATGTTCAGGTAAGTGATTGTTTGATTAATAAAAGCTTCATTTGTAAAATGTTTTACCTGTAGATTATTTACTGCAGCGGGAGCATATCTGTCGCAGACACTTTGAAAACTTTTTGCTACTTTGGTCTCTGACAATAATCAGGCTTTGGTTATAATTGTATCAATAATAATTTAATTTATTGTGTACCTAGAAAGCTCCTCGGGTCTTTTTTGACCCATACACATGTTTCAGCTTGTGTTACTCAAAAACTACTCAGAAGCATTTTCTGAAATTTTACGACATTCCCTGATTTGTTTTTATCTAACACATACTAAAATTTTAAATTAATGGGACTTTTAGTTTTTACACAGCAAAAAAAAAAAAAAAAACACCTTAATCTGTCCCTCGGGTCTGTTTTGTCGAAGCATAAAAATACATTCACACAGCTTTAAAAAAACGCCGATATTATTTTATTTCTGCTATACAGCTGCAAAACAGGTAAGGGGGAAAAGGGGTAGAATTATGGTGGAGGGAATGGAGGTATGAGACATCTAGCACCAGACAAGTCACAGCGGAATTTCATTTTGTTTGTTGTTTTTCTCTCAGCTAGAAGTAAAAAGCTTACCTTAGAATCAGTTCGAATATTTATTTGAGGAGAACGTTAGTGGATTTTTTATTCCTTATATGAAAGTTTTATTTCGCTTTCACGAAAAGCTATACGGGTAAAGAAAATTTATCTTATGTGGATGAAGTGAAGGAGGAAGAGGATCATGTATCCATTGATAACTATTCATCATCTCACGAAGAAATAGATACTATACATAAAGTACCTGAGATAATGATATCCAGAGATGGAAAAATAACGTGGCATGCAAAGCCATATACGAGTGCTGTCGATTAGAAAGCAGTGATATCTTGAAAATAACCGCTGGCCCAACTCGATTTTCAACAGCACGATTAGAAGACAACTATAGCGCTTTTGAACTGCTTTTTCTCCATAATTTGAAAACCATAATCATAAATTATGCAAATTTAGAAGGATGGGGATGTATATTGAGAAAATTGGACAGATCTAAATATTGTAGATTTGGATACACACATATGCCTTTTATTACTTGCAGGTGTGTACAAATCAAGCAATGAATCAACAACAAGTCTATGGGATGAATTCAAAGGAACACATTTGTTTAGAGCTACAATGTATCTAAAGAAATTCAAAATAATATCAAGAGTAATACGATTTGATGACCGGTAAACTCGACAAAGAAGAAGATCAAATGACAAATTTGCCGCAGTTCGAGAATTATGGGATAAATGGTTAGAAAATTTATCCAATCTTTTCAATCCACAAGTATATGTAACGATGGACGAACAACTTATTGCATTTAGAGGCAAGTGTCCTTTTAGGCAATGCATGCCTAGCAAACCTGTTAAATATGGTATAAAATTCTGGATTTTGTGCGATAATGCTATATGTGGAATATCAGCCATATTTAGGAAAACAACCAAAAAATGCACCCGAAAGAAACCGGGGATTGAGAGTAGTTTTGGACTTATCATATGGTTTACGTGGACATAATATAACTTGTGACAATTTCTTTACATCTTATAACTTCGGTCAAATGTTGTTCAAAAGAAATATAACCATTATTGATACAATAAGAAAAAATAACTCATCTATCCCAGCAGAAATTTAGAAACAAAAGGAAAAGAAAGATACAGTTCAACAGTTCTGAAGATACAACGTTTGTGTCTTGCATTTAAAAAAAATAAATGTGTTCTTCCTCAAAACACATCGCATAAGAATGAGAAAATTGAACAAATTATTCAAAGAAAACCAGAGATCATCAATGATTATAATAAACTTAAGGAAGCAGTTCATACGCTGGACAAAATGGTACCTACTTACTCTACAATAAGGAAGACAAACTGTTGACCTTTTGGTGTATTTTGCAATATTTTAGATATATCTGCATATAACGCTTTTGTGCTTTATTGCAAAATAAATAAATCATGGAAGAATGACTATCCTTATATAGACGAAGAAGGGTGAAAAACTTGTAACAAAGCAAGAGAAAAACAAGAGAAAATCTTCCATGAGGTCAAGGAGTAAAACAGATGGTTCAAAGTGCGAAGCAAATCCGCAAAGAAATTACTAGTACTTCAGCTGAATTGGAAATTGCTACGAAGCGAAGAAAATGTCTCCTATGCGAAAAAACGAACAATAAATGTACATTTAAGTGTGTGACATGCCACTGCATTAAATGCAAAAAGCATTTGAATAGAGTTTTTCATAACTGTTATAATGGATAATTACTTTTAAATATTCGAAAGTGTTTTTTGGATGTATCTGTAAACAAGATTTTGTAAGTACTTTTTACTTTTATTTAATCTTTTTACAGTCATAATTTACTTTGTGTTTTAATATTCGTCAACAGTTATTAAAATAATAAATTTATTACCTGTAGACAGCCGATTTTAAGCGCGAAACATGCATGGGACTTTTTAGACCCGAGGAACTAATTCGTAGGTAGGGAACGAGGAGCATTGTAGGGTTAAAACTGATTTTTATAGCTTTGTGAATCGCTTTAAAAAACTTATACAGTAAGTTCCTTCAAAATTGCATCGCTTGGGGCTTGGGACCATTGGTTGTACAGATTTTAGAATTATGTGGAGTTTCGGTCTTTGTTTGGTTTATATATTTTTAAAAAGTCCTTCCGGCCAGTGCCGGGAGGAAGAGGTAGCTTTCAAATTCCTTATTTTAAAAATGCCAACTTATATTATTCAAACACAAGAAGCTCAATTTAGTGAAAACCGAATATAGGAGATTCAATACTAATTTTTATCAATACTAAATCATTATGAATGAAAGTTTGCGAAATTAGCCAGCTTTATCCAAGCTGCTTTTATTTAAAGTAACTTATATTTGGCTGAGATTTTGATGTATACTATCCACATGCCTTCTTACATGGAAATAGGCGAATACGTGTGTTATCGCGTGACAAATATAAGATCGTTTCAAAATGTTAGGCATACTAGAAATTCAAAGTGCTATAATCCAACCATTTTTTAAGATATAAACAAAAGAACTAATTTTCAGAAACAAAATCTGCTCCGGAATCTTTGTATTAACGCCAAACACATAAAAAAATCTTTTTCATTTTCCAATTTTTTAATACTTCATTTTAAATTTTAAATTTAATTTTTTTTAAATGGCAACCCTTTTGAAACAAGATGGCGAATAGAGCTGGCCAACGAACTCGGTCGAGACATTGGTATGTTCTATGTACAGACCAAGTAACATCCAAATCGGTTCATAAATACGCTTGTTATCGCGTGACAAAAATC
Organism: Maratus speciosus; assembly: GCA_963932465.1. Lineage (NCBI taxonomy): Eukaryota > Metazoa > Arthropoda > Arachnida > Araneae > Salticidae > Maratus > Maratus speciosus. The sequence goes on along the minus strand of OZ010795.1, from coordinate 126,066,971 downwards.
AGGTCGTTTTAAAATGTCAGCCAGAATAGAAATTCAAAATGCTATAACTCAGCCATTTTTTTAGATATGGACGAAATAGAAACTGTTCCGGAATCTTTGTATTAAGGTCAAACACATACGAAAAAAATCTTTCTCATTTTTTAATTTTTTGGTATCTCATTTTAAATTTTAATTTTTTTTACATGGCCGCCATTTTGAAACAAGATGGCGGATGAAGCTGGCCAACGAACTCGGTCGAGATATTTGTATGTACTATGTACACACCAAGGTACATCCAAATCGATTCATAAATACGCCTGTTATCACGTGACAAATATCAGGGCGTTTCAAAATATCAGCCACGCTAGAAATTCAAAATGCTATAACTCAGCCATTTTTTAAGATATAGACGAAACAAAAACTGCTCCCGAATCTTTGTATCAAGGTCAAATACATAAGAAAAAAATATTTTTTCAATTTTCAATTTTTTGATACCACATTTCAAATTTAAATTTTTCTTAAAAATTTAAATGGCTGCTATTTTTAAACAAGATGGCGGATGAAGCTGGCCAACGAACTCTGTCGAGACATTGGTATGTACTATGCACAAACGAAGTTACATCCAAATCGGTTCATAAATACGCCTTTTAAAGCGTGACAAAATTCAGGACGTATCAAAATGTCAGCCACGCTAGAAATTCAAAATGCTATAACTCAGCCATTTTTTAAGATATAGACGAAACAAAAACTGCTCCGGAATCTTTGTGTAAAGGTCAAATACATAAAAAAAAAAATATTTTTCCATTTTCAATTCTTTGGTACCACATTTCAAATTAACAATTTTTTTAAATTTTTTAAATGGCCGCCATTTTGAAACAAAATGGCGGATGAAGCTGGCCAACGAACTCGGTCGAGACATTGGTATGTTCTATGTACATACCGAATTACATCCAAATCGGTTCATAAATTCGAGAGTTACAGTATGACAATTTTCATATATATATATATATATATATATAACCATTAATTAAACATAACCTTCCACCGTCAATTATTTGAATTAAAGCTGTAAGTATTAAATAATAATAATAATAATAATAATAATATAAGAATTATTATGGAAGAAAAAGAAAAAAGTGTACACCGACAAAAATTGAAAAGCTTATACATTGAATTACGTTATCAAGGGCACAGAATTCAATGATATAAGCAAAATGGTTGTTTTCTGTGGGAAAAATAAGCTAAAGCTAAAAATTATTTTCCCCTGTGCCCAAACAACCATTAAAATCAAGGGAATTGATTAAAAATGAAAGCAGAATAGAAACAAATAATATGAAATGGAAGAATCAATAAAACGTATTTAAATATTTATAGGATATAAAATATAAATAATAAACACCATACTGATTAATATTTCAGTATTTTACAAAAATCCACGCGCACATGGCTGCCAGTATATATGAAGAAGATTAAGGTGAATAAAACAGTTAAGAAATCACAGTAAATGATACCAAAGGATGTAGTTAATACATTTTGAAATAAAATTTGAAATACCTTGTTAAACACATTTAATCTAATATAAAATAAATATATATTAATTACATTATTTAAAATGCACTATTAATTTAATTAATAACAGTTTAACAATATCGTCAAAATTTAGCTAAAATTACCCCCTGGTGTATTAAATTATAACTGAAATGGAGCTAGAAAAATTAAAAATTAGAGCTATCTTAAAGAGACAAATTTAGTGCTGCCATCTAGTATTACTTCTATTAAACAACTAACGCAAGATAAATATTTGTAAGCATTTGAATGTAAATAACTGTATAAACAGCAAAACCAAACAAATCCTTATATATAGAGAATTATAAACCGAATATAAACCACACAATGTATTTAAAAACTATTGTAAATAAAATTTAAAAGCATACAATATATTCTATTAGCTAACTTATTTAAACTAAACTAAGAATTTAAATAATTCTAGAATATTGTTAATATATAGCATATAGCTATATGCTATAAAACAAAATAAATTCAGTAATAATTAATATAAATAATTATTAAAAATAATATAAAAATTATTTTTAATGAATTATATATCAGATATTTATAAAATGAACAGGAAATAAAAAACATGTGGAAGTAAATAGAAGGTTAAATGATACTTAAATACCCATTACTTAAAAAGCACAAATATAGAGTGTGGATTATTTTCAGACATCCATAAAAAACCATAAAGTAGGAATGTGGGACATTCAAAAACATTAAAACCGATAATAAATATTAAAAAGAATAGAGTAATAATAATAAAAATAATTACCCAATTTTAATGCATACAGTATAACTATATTTATATTAAACATACTTATATGTATATTATTCACTATAAGAATGGCATACTATTAGTAATTAATATGATATTGTCCTTAGTAAATTTAAAATTTAATAACAAATAATTGTAAATTAGATTAATCAATAATTAGGCTAATTATAATATTAATGAAATTCTCCAATTACATATAAAATATCAAATCAACATCCATATAAAATACGTAACAAAAATATAGTAATAATACAAGAGCCCCCATTTTTTTTTATAATTAACCATTGCGTATTATCCAGACAACACCACCCTCCTCCGTACTCTAACATCTACCCACCCAACCAACCTATAATATTTTTTTATATTATTTTACAATTTTTAATTTTTTATAGATATTTTTTTATTTTATAATTTTTTTGTAATTTTGTTTACGCGTGTGTTAATTTGTTTTAATAGATCATGTAAGAAAAGTACTAATTGTATATTAATGAATATATGAATTTTTTTGGAAAACCATGATTTAATGCATCATAAATTAGTTTTTTAATATTATTGTTAATTAGAGGAGAAGAACATAAACATTTTATTCTATATAAATGATTAAGAATTATATTCCGAAATACAGAATGATGTAGACAAGATTTAAAATTTGTAAATGTATTAACTTTGAATTTAAATTCTTTACGTTTGTCATATAAATCTGTGATTGTTTTATTGTCTTTTATTGTAATTTTAAGATCTAAGAAGTTAATTGTATTGTTAGATAAAAGGTTTTCCGTTAATTCCAAATTAGTGGGATAATCAACTGGAAATCGAGTAATTGCAGATTGATCAGTATCAATTAAAATGATATCATCAATATAACGATATAAATGTAGATTATTATTAGTAAAATTACGTTCATAATGATATAAGTATAAGTCTGAGAGTAAACTGGAAGTACAACCGCCTTATGGTATACCGACATGCTGTAAATATAAAGTATTATCTTGCAATATATAATTATTATAGATAATGAAGTTAGTTAAAGATTTAAAATATGCAATATCTATATTAGATGGTAATTCCAGTTTTTTATAATATTTTTTAAATAATGCATTTATAATTATGTAAATCTAATAGGTCTATATTATTAAAAAGATCTTTGAAGTCATATGTCGTTATATTATAAACACAATGAAGATTTTTTTAATTATTAACAAGTTGATAGCTATTTTTTATACAATGTGTATTATCATTATTTGTAGTAAGTACATATAATTGATTAAGAATTTTTAAGAGAAGTGTATTGGCTTTATTATTATATGTATTACAACCAATAGTAACAGTCCTAAATTTAATAGGAGTTTTATGAAATTTGGGAATAAGAACTAAATATGGATAATTAAAATTAGTAGATAAAATATTTAATAGTTTATAATAACTTCGAATTTTACGATTATTTACAATTACATTTTCATTAGTTTTTTGAAATGACTTATTAGAAGAAATAGAATTTGTAAGAAGTTGGTGATAATATGATTTACATATAATAGCATAATTGTTAGGAGATTTGTCTACATATGTAATAACGTAGTTTTTTTGTAATTTAGTAATTTGTTGGAAATAATGCTTTGTATTAATAGAAACCAAATCAGCAATGTTATTTTTTAAAGCCATAGTTAATTTTTCAATTACTAATATCTTCCATTGATTAAAATATTCAATAGGCTTATTATAAGAGATAGAAATTTTATAAATAAAAATATCAATATCATATTATATATATATATCAACTTTTGAACGAAGGGTGGTTTCGGGATCTGGGGGTCATGATCGATGAAAATATACCAAAATTTTTTGAAATCGCTTTCCTCCGAACGGCTGCAATAGGTAGCTTTTTGTAATGAAAGCTACCTAAAAGTAATTTAAATGTAATAATTCACTCAAAAATATAATGAATGCTTACAATAAAGTAAAATACTGAAGTAATAAAATAAAACAATAAAAATTAAGGAAATGAAAGGAGAGGGGAAGAAAATGGATTGGGAATTATTAGTGATATTCATTTTCATGAAAAGTGATAGCATAGGAAAATGATATCAGTAACTTTTAAGAAAATAGATTAATTAGACCTAATTAAGACAATATGAAAATGCAAAAGAAATTTACTTTGCAAAATTCATTTTCAAGTAAAAACTTTTTAGAATTATAAATATTGTCAACAGCATGTTTAAAATATTGCTGAAAAATTATTACAAGATTCAACCAAAATACTTATACCAAAATAGTCGGCATGAAAATAAATATTGATTAATATGAAAATCTCTAGAGGGAAATTTCCTTGGCCCTCTCCTCCTCTTGCACAATAAATGTTATCAACAGCAAGAAATACGTAAACAACACTCTTATCGGATTAAAATTTGCTTGAGAGTTAAGAGTCTACACTAGTCATGTGAAGAAACTGTATTGCTAATGTTAAACCTATGAGAGTGTTCTTTTTTAAATTTCTCACTTGTATAATACTAGTTAACGATTTTTTTTCTTAGAATAGGTGAGATTGAATTCTAACTGGGTTAGTGTTTACTTTTTCGAATTTGTTGCAGATTTTTTTTATATATACATAAAGTTACTTTCACTTTCACAAATGTGAAAAGAGCGCTCCCATAGTTTTAACATTAACTTGCGAGTTTCATTGTATTTCATATATATATATATATACATTTTTGTATGTAACAACAAACAAAATCTTCATTTAGCAACGCCCCTTCGCCTTTCATTCTGGTACCCAAACCACATGCTCCCTCTGTTACTCCCTTATTTTCGGCCCTGGGGCAGACATTGCTCAGAGGGGAATTCAAGACTGCTTTGAATGTTTTGAATTAAATTATGTTTGTGCTAACTGTTGATAATGGTAATGAGTAAATGCATATTTAAATTTGGTACATAAATATTAAAGTAATGTTAATTACATGAAAAAAAATTATATATCTAAAAGTAAGGGATTTTTTTTTTTTTCATTTTAATGTTAAATAATTTGGGCTGAATCCTAGAACTAGCGAAGCACTTGGTGGCATTGAATTTGGCGAGTTTTTTTTTTTCTTTCTTTCTTTCTTTCTTTTTTTTTTTTGTAGTTGTTACCAGTCTGTCTCTTACATTCTTTCCATGTAACTGTTTACTGTGGTTTGATCTGGTATTTGGATTGGCTTATCAGTGAATTAGATTTGAGTGTTTGGGTTTCTTAAAATGCGTTTGGGACGTGGGGTTTGTATTGACTTGTCTTTTTATTTTCATGCTTTGTGAAGTGAGTTGAAGTTATTTTTTTTATTATTTTGAATATCGTCTTTGTAAATGGATGTTATTTTTCTAATTTTTTAAAGAAGGTTATAAGAGGAAAGGTGTCAATTATAAATTATAAATAGAAATACAAGTATCTATTTATATAAAATCCACGTCTCTGTGTGTCCCTCGCAATTCCGGTAGGACCGCCTCATTGTAATGAGTAATTGTTGAAGATTACTAATGCAGAGTTTCCACAGTAACGCCAAATGTTGACCAACTTGGCGAAATATCGCCAAATTTGGCGACAAAATAAGTTGTGATATATGAAGCCAATTTGGCGATGGCTAGCTAAATTGATGAAATTCCCACTTAAAACCATTAATATTTCATAATCGAGGTCACTGCAATTTAATTTAAACTCCGCGCTTTTGAGGGCTTTTTTTTTCAAAATCTATGGGTGAGAATTAAAGTGTAATATACGAAAATGTATGTATTTACATCTTCATTCCGATGCAGCTAATAACATAACAGCCAATAGACAGCGCTGTACTGTCTGGCCTCCTAACTGCCCGATTGTATATGCTTTAGGTACTTTTCCAGTATAGGGGCCTTGGCGAGATAGAGAAAATGAAATTTGGCAAAATATTTTCAAGTAACTTATTCACTGTTTCCTATACACAAGTGATTTTTCAATATTTAAACAATTTATTTAATATAAAGAAGCCATTTAACTATTTTTTTATACAAACACAAGTAAATTGTATATAGAAAAACAACAATAATATAGATATAAATAAAATATTAATAGATTATATAAATAAACTTCAAAGTTCATTAATTTTGTTTTCATAGCGATTTATATCAATTGGCAAAAAAAAAAATCTCACTCCTGAAGCCCAATTTATGACAAATTTTTAAAAAGTACGCTACGGCCCCTATGGTGGAAAAGTACCGCTCTTTATATAGTCGGATACAAAAGTTAAATTTCCAATAATTAGGTCAAATACAAAAGGTACATTTACAATTTGGGGGCCCTGGCGAAGAAGGAAAATTGGCAACATATTTTCTGGCAACCTAATCGCTGTTTCATTTCATATACAGTAGAGTCTCTAAAATCCACAATCTTCCGAAATCCGTATGCATTTTAAATGTAAACATGGAAACTTGCAATTAAGAAGTATTCCTTATAATCTTTATTGCAAATATCAGTGAACGAAAATAAAATAATTTTTAACGTACATTTATGGGAAAATAGTAATTTCACAGGATATTGCACAAATAAACTGCTTTTCTTTCACAGAAACTTACACACAACAAAATGTAAAATATTAGAAATCGACGAGAGATGTGAACAAGCGCAAAAAAGTTTTAGTAGTGGCCTTATCTATCGGCCGCTAAAGAAAATAGCGAATTAATTTATTTTATATTTCATGCAAGACTTTAATAAATGCATGACATAAAATATGGCCTGGCTCTTTATTTATCAAAAATGAGGATGAAGATAAAGATTTTTCAGTTAACCTTACCACAAGCTAAAGCATCTGAACGCTGTTGAATTATGAAAAAATTTCAAACAGAGGTTCACCGGAGCTTTTAAAGAAGAAGAAATTGTTGAATTAATGAATAATAAAGATTAAGTCTTAAAATCATGTTGCAGATGAAGAAATTATTCAATAATGAACCCACCTGAAGAGAGGTAAACTGAGTCAGACAGTGACTGAGAAAATATTTTGAAGAAGGTTTGTTTTTAGGTGGAAATTTTGAAGTTCTTGGAGCAGCAGAGACAGAGACAGACCAACAGGAAATAGAGACTATTTACCGAATTCAAAAGAAATTTCAACAAAAGAAAATGGAAGTTCCCAACCAAAGGACTATATAAGAAATGTTTAAAAATTGTAACGAAAAATAATTTTGTGTATGAAAATGATAATGTACAGGTAAGTAAAAAAGATTAAAGTTTTCATTTGCTTAAATTGAATTATTACATGCTCTTTTTGGAAATTAAAAGAAGATAAGTTGAAAAAAATACATAATCCTAAATTTATAAAACTCTAAAATCTGCAAAATTCTAAAATCCGCACTGCCTCTGTTCCCAAGCTGTGTGGGCTTTTGAGACTCTACTGTGCATATGCATTTTTTTTCAATATTTACACAACGTATTTAGCATAAAAAAGCCATATATGTAATTTTACAATATAGATATGACCTGAGATCCGCGAAAAGTATCCGCACAACACTTCCAACCAAGCTGTGCGGATTAGTAATCATCTAAAGTATTACAGATTTTCATAAATGAGTTTCGTTTTTAAAATCTGTTATTTTCATCTATCACTGCGCAACAAGCGAGAAAAACTCATATTCTTGCACATGTGTTGTTTATATCTTTATATCTCATATTCCGTCATTTTTGACGGGCTGTCTTTCTAGTGAAAAATTAAGGTAAGTGAGTTTTTATTGGTTTTATTAGATAAGTTTTGCATTTTTTGTAATTGTGAGTCTCCGTATTTTCGCCCCGCTACTTACTGGCGAAACATGCGAGTTTTTTTTTTTTTTCATGCAATCGCTGGACAAATTAAGCATTTTTTTTTCAGTGACGACTGAAGAATTATGCGATTTTTTCCATAACTGAGCTGTGAATTTCTCGTTATTTTCATACAACAGATTGACTAATTTACTATGCTTCCCTGTGACATAATGATAAATTTTACATTTTTAAAAAGTATCGAAATTCTTCATTTGATCACAGGAGAGGGAAATTTCAAAATTCGTCTGTCGATTGGGAGGAAAATCGCCAAAATTCAATCAGTCGCAGGACAATTCTATTAAGAGGGGGCCATAAACAAGCCATTTCAAAATATTTTGTTTAACGTAGAAAAAACCAACGTTTATAGAACGAAAGCACATTTATTGGTTGCAAACTAGTTTCGCTAGCCATAGTGTACCCTCATCAGTGCGAAATATGATGCACTGTTATGTAATATAACGTTATCAATGATATAATATCATATTTTGCACTGATGACAATATGCTATGACTACCGAAACTAGTTTGCAACAAACAAATGTGTTTTGGTGCTATAAACGTTGTTTTCATCTTTATATTGCACTGCGCCAAGTAATTTTTTATTGTAAGGTACAAATATGCTGTTTTTAAAAATTCCCGCCCACTGGCCCTTTTTTCTGTAGTCAAAACTAGGATAGTGCTGACTGTACAAAAAAAGATCGCCCGCAATCGATTGGCAAATTTCGCATTTTTTTATGTAACTAGATGAAGAATTTCACGATTTTTTTCTCATGATTGCCTTGAATTTGATGATTTTTTTGATAAATTCACAATATTTTAAACAAGCTACCGACTGGAGAATTTCTCTATTTTTTTCTAAAGATCAACTGTCAAATTTTGTGAATTTTTCCTACGTCTGCATGACGATTTCCGCAATTTTTCATGCAGCCAATTGATAAAATTTCCAATATTTTATTCTACCAATTGGCAAAATTGTGATTTTTTTCTTGCGACCAACTTGTTAAACTCGTGGGATTTTTTTCACATTGTCGATGGATAAATTTCGCAGATTATTCCCAAGGGTAATCAAAGAATTTCATTATTTGTCTTACTTTTCGAACTTTTTAAAAATAATAGCATTTTTTTTTACCCCTGCGTTAATCATATTAAGCCTCTCTGGTGTCATCCAATCCCCCCTTTGCCCCTCAAGTGCGATTCGCTTTTTCACAAGATTTTGTAGCACGCATGCTATATAGTTCTGTACGCAGCGGGGAACCGGTTCGAAGTTTCGTTTGAGCGAGATTGCCTTTTTTACAAGATTTTGCAATGCGTGCTCAGCACGCTTGCTATGCGGTGCCATAGGCAGTGGGGACTTGGTTCGACTTTCGTTCGAGTGCATTTGTCTTTTTTAGAAATTTTTGCAGTGCGTGCGCAGCACGCTTGCTATATGGTGTCGAAGGCAGCGGGGACCCGGTTCACTGTAAAAAAAAATCTGTAAAGTTACTAAAATTTTTCTAGGAAACTGGGATTCCAGGAACTTTTTATGTAACGGCAACAAGAAAAATTCCTGTAACAGATGCTGTTACAGAAATTTTTGCTGTTGCCGTTACATAAAAAGTTCCTGGAATCCCAGTTTCCTAGAAATATTTTAGTAACTTTACAGATTTTTTTTTACAGTGTTCCAGGTTCGTTTGCTTCGAGATTTTACAATAAATAAATAAAAAAAACCGAGGGGACCGCTAGCAGGTAAAGCCAGCTAGTGAAAAATTATATTGTTCATTTTGAGTATAACAGAGAATTGTGCAAATCTGTGTTTTCACATATATGCAGGGAAATTGCAGTTTTTTTTTTACCTTCAGGAAACCTGCGATTTATTTAGTTCCAAATACTTGCGAATTACTTGAGTTTTTTACTCTCAGGGAAAATGCAGGTTTTTTTTTTTTTTTTTTTTACCTTCAAGAAAACTTAGCATCAAATACCTTTAAATTTACCTGACTTTTTTTTAAAGGTTTTTTGCTGATTTTTTTACCTGGGATGTTAATTCATGATTTAAACGAATTCGGCTAAGTACTCTTCAAGTTATGCTTGAATAAAATTTCTTCAACTTTAGGGAAGCATCAATGTAAATATTAAAATTTATGTTTCCGAAGCTATATGGTTTATTTTTTATTCCTCGATCACCAAATGTTCACTTTTGTATATATATATATTTTTTTTTTCATTTAATTCCAAATACGTATTAACTTTTTAATAGCTTTTCCTTTCTTGTGTATATGATTTCAGAAGATATTCTTTTTTCCTGAACGCGGCAAAACTATTACGTTACAGCAAAGTATCGTAAACTCTTCTGCTCTATGAGAAGTATTTAGTGCATTTTATAATTTAAGCGTAATTACTTTTTTCATGTATCATTCGGAAATTTTTATCTTTAACCGTTCATTTACTGACGATACTTACATGCACCATTAAAATAATTTGTTATAAAATTCATTTAATACATCGATTAGTAGTAATACAGTTTAGAATGATCTATAGATGCATTACTTTATCTTGTTCCAAAAGCATTATTGGTACACAAAACAAAAGTATTTTTTAAATGATGATTTCTTTTGCTTTAGCATTATTTTAGCTTTCTTGGAGTTGGGGTGGGGGTATCCAATTCGAAAATATTTCTATATTTCTATTATAAGAAAAATCATAGTTGTATATTTCCTAATTCTACAAAATACTAAGAAAAATATTTAAAATAAAAGATTTAATGGGGTTATAAATATTGTACAAAATCCTTATAAATTCAAATATAATTAATCCTTATAAATCCTTCAAACCATGTAAAATCCTTCTAGAATGTATTAAATGATTATGCAAAACTTCTAATGTTGTTTCAAAAATTCACTAAAAATGCTTTAGAAGATAAAATTTTCATGAATTCATAATTCAGTACATGAGAAGTTAAAACGATTTTCAATCTTTTTTCTGCGGTACATTTTGCAGATCCAAGTCTAAAAGTATTGTCCTCAACGGATGTTTAATAATGAAATTTGTTTTTGCGGAAAATTTCCGTGCGACAATTCATTACGATATAAGTAATTAAGAAATACGTTTTCAATGCCTTTTTCTTTTTTTTTTTCTTTTTTTTTTTTTTTTTGAATAAAAATTGTACTAGATACAATTCATCAAAATATATCTTAGATGTGGCGTACTTTTCACTTTTGGTTACAGATTTTAAACCGTAGTTTTTAAAATTTTCATGTAAAAGTAACATGCATAGTTTTCATTTCAATTAATTTATAATATATATGTATAAACATAATATATATTGTAGAATTACTTTATATACGCTTTATACAAGTATATTGAAATCACGTAATTGGAAATCTAATCATTACATTATTATGTAAATTTATTTCATAAATAAAAATAAAAATTTTATAACTTTAATAAGTAATGGATTTATATTGCGTTAGAGTAATAAAAATCATAATTATTAGTATTTTAAAACGAAAGTATATACTTACAAGGTGGAAAAAAAGGGATATTCATAATATTGAATTTTTTACACATTAATTTTTCCTTTAAAAAAAATTCAGTAAAAAACACTGTTGCTCATTTTTTCCCCCAAAAAATCGTGTATCTTACCTTTAGATTTTTTAAAAATTTCAAAGTAAGAAGTTAATGTTAATTTGTTATTCGTTGAGGAAGATATTATGACATGGGTAAATTCAGAGGTATAATCTATCTGAAAACATTTCTTATAAATAACAGCATCTTGCTTTTAATTTTGGAAAGTAAAACTCAAATGCATATTCATTCTATTTCAGCACTCAAGCGGATTAAAGTCTCTTAAAGATATTATCTTGCAAAACATAATTAACTTTTCTATTCCAGAGGAAAATTACGAGTTAAAAATTCTGAGTGGAATTGTATTCTACACTATCATTTTCTTTCTAAAAATAATTTTGTTGCATTTTTTTTTTTTTTTTTTTTTTTTTTTTACGTTTAATTATGCACCGAAAATTGTTACTAACTAATTATTTTTTTTTCTGAATGAGAGATGTTTTGGGGTATTTTTTATGATTTTGTGAAAATTAAATGAAGTTATTTTTAAAGACTTTCTGACACTAAGCGGCATATAAAATGTAATACATATACATAATTACTTTATTTTTTCTAATCAAATAGAAATATTAAAATTTAAATTTAAATTATGTTGAAAGTAACAATTTTGAAGAAAAACCATTCTATTAATTTATTTTTCTTAAATGAGTTCATTACGAAACAGATTAAAATTTGAAATATAATAATCTAAAAAAGTCACATTAATAACTGCAATTTACTTTCAATTTGGAAAAATGTAAATTTTAAAATACATATAACTTACTTTGGAGCACTCAAGTCTCCTAAAACATATTATGTTGCAGAAGACAATTAATTTTGCTTCTATTTCAAAAAAAAAAAAAAAAAAAAAAAAAAAAAAAATAAGAGTTTAAACATCTAAATGGAATTATATTATACACTATATTTTAAATCCTGAAAATTATTTATTTAATTTCATTTCATTTAATTTTATTAATTTATGTTTAACATTTAACGTGACACTAGATAATTGATAATAACTGACATTTTTTCTGCAGAGCAAAGATTGTTAAAGGAACTGATTTTTAAAGACATTAACTGACATTCAGCAATACAATTTTTATGCAATGTAAAATCTATTCTTATTTACTTCAATATATAAATATTTTAAATAATTGAATTTGAAATATAAAAAGTATGAAATTAAACTAATTTGAAAGTAACAATTTCGAAGCAAAGCGTTAATTTATTATTAATTAATGAAGGCATTACGACATGCATTTAATTTTGAGATATAATAATCTCCAAACAATTTTAATTAATAACTGCAACTTACTTTTAATTAGGGAAAATTTTAATTTTCAAATGCATACTTCTTACATTTGATCACTCAAGTGGATTAATGTCTGTTAAAATATTTTCTCTTGCAGAAGATAATTAATATTGCTACTATTTCAAAGGAAAAATAAAAGTTGAAAATTCTTATTAGAATTATATTCCGCAGTGTATTTTAAATTCCGAAAATATTTTTTTTTTAACTTTTAATGTGGCAACAAATAATTGATAATACCTAAGATTTTTCTGCGCAGCAAAAACATTACTTTTTGAAAATCTTTATGATTTTGTGAACGTTGAATAAAACGATTTTAAAAGACCTCACTGACATTAAGCATCACAATTCTTATAAAATGTAATGTATATATTTAATTAATTATTTTTTGTAATCATCCAATTTGAAGTATAAAAAATAATAAATAAAACTAATTTGAACCAATGCATTTTTAACCAAACTATTACTATGTTAACCATAACTATGTTGCAGAAGACAATTAATTTTGCTTCTATTTCAAAGAAAAAATAAGAGTTTAAACATCTAACTCATTTGAACCAAACTATTTAAAAACAATTTTAAAGCAAATTTTTAAGTTAATTTATTATCCTTTATGGAATCCATTACGATATGGATCAAATTTTAAAATATATTTATCTTCATTAGAATTCTCATTAATAACTGGATTTTACTTTGGGAAAATTTATATTTTCAAATGTATATTCTTTATATTTGAGCACTCAGTTGGATATAAGTCACTTAAAAGTTTTTATCTGGCAATAAATAATTTATTTTGTTAATTTTCCAAAGGAAAATTAAGAGTTTAATATTTTCAAGGGAATTAGGGTAGCCTGGGGTAATTTTCAGACAGAAGAAGTTGGGGGTAATTCACAGACAGCCGTAATACTCGCACAGCTATTGGAGCCTTGTCAAAACAACGTATTTTGTAATTGATTCGACAATTTTTCAATTTTAATTAATATTTTTTTTTAATCAAAGAGCTTCCTCTGTCTTGTAAAATAGTAATTTCCTAAATTCTTTAAACAAGTTGCTGTTTAACTTTTTGCTTCCTTGATTTCAACTTCACGGGTGTAGAAATAATTGCACACGTGCTGTTTCTTGTTTAGAAACTAGGATATGTTATCTTTCTGGAAACATTGAAGTAAAATTACTTGTATGTCCATCTGGCAGGAAATATACATATATTTTTTTTAAGTGGGCCTTGTTATTTAACTCTTATTGTTCTCGTGGGTGAATTTTATCCATAAATAAAAAGAAATATTAGCAATCAAATTCCTTTGATATTAAAATGGATAAAACGATTTACAGGTTTCATTTTTGTCCTTTCCTCAGGTACAGTCGTGAAAAAAAAAAGAAACACCCCCTACGAACTCCTCATCAAATTATCGTAGAAGAAAGTTACTGGTACAAAACGATTGGAAATAAAGTCTACTTTTAATTGATGTATATAAAATTTTCTTAGGGGGCCATCTACATAATAAAACGAATCCAAACTTCATTTTTTTCACTGACAACACCCAATTTTAACGAGATATTTCAAATCTTTGGTTCAGACTACGCCTAGACACGGAATTTCAAGTCATTTGAATGATAAGTTTTTGAATTATAAACATTCAAAATTTAATGGTTCTAATGTTAAATCACATTTTCATATTATTTATATCTCCAGAAATTATGCTCCTAATGTGTCAATTTTTTGTGTGGCAATAGTACTAATATACCCAAACATAAATACGCAGAATTTGAATTTTTTATAATTTTCTGATGTGAATTAATGAATTATGAAATTAATATTCGAAAAATTCTGAATTGCAACCGACAAGTTTTTTGATGGATTTAGATTTATTAAATCTTGCTTTATAGAAATCCAAAATTTTACGTTTTTCTTCCATGTTGTTTCCAAGTTATGCTTACAAAACGGCAAAATGATGGTTTAAGGGACCGTCTATAATAGAAGTGACTAGATATTTTAAAATTTCTTCTGCTGTCCTGTAATCTAGCAGGCTTCATTGACTTTTTAAGGTGCATTGATCAAGATGGGGGCTCTCTCGGTTACCAATCGGGTTCGGAGCTTCAATTTGGATACATCCCTTAAAATACGCTCGTTTTAAAATAATTAATTTTTCAGAAACTTATGGTACGAATTGCATAAAAATTTGATTTTAGGCTAATTGAAGAGTGTAGAGTTCATTTATGCTTTCAGAATTGTGTACTGCTATTGAAAAAAAAAAACAAAGTTATGGTTCGTTTTAATATGTAGGTGGCCCCTAAGCAAATTTTATCTATATCATTTAAAAGTAGACTTTATTTCCAATCTTTCGGTACCAGTGACTTTCTTCTACGATAATTTGTTGAGGAGTTAGAGGGGTTGTTTACTTTTTTTCCACGACTGTACATGTCGCAGGCACTTTCAGAAATGCATTTTTTTAGTTGCATTTTTTTGGTTGAATTAAATCTCTTATTTTTATGAGAGTATATTTTGAATCTTATTTTTATGAATTAGAAACTTTCTATTTCGAGAATCATAAAGGAATGCTTTTTATAATGGGTAACTATTTTCCTCATGGGCATATCTAATGATTAATAATAACTGGAGTTTTTTTTTTAATTATAGTAATTTTAAAATATATTAACACTGTCATTTCTTGAGTTTATATGTTGAAATGATTGCTAAGAGCTTGCAAAATTGCAAAACATTTTTTTGTACCAGATCCATCCAATAGAATAAATAAATAAATAAATAAATAAATAAATAAATATATATATATATATATATATATATATATATATATTACCCTATCGTAAAGACTTCCTTAAAGGATAATAAATTAACTTAAAAATTTCCTTTGAAATTGTTTTCAAATAGTTTGGTTCAAATTAAGTATAGTTATTGTTTATATGAAGTTATGGAATTATTGGTCTGTATAATTAATATATATATATATTAATTATACAGACCAATTTCAGACCAATCCTACCCCAATTTCCTAATCCCATTTATAATATTTTCTAGAATAATTTTAATTTTTTAATCCTCCGGAGATCAAAGATTTAGCGATATTTTAGCGCTATTTGATAATTTTTTAGTTTAACAATAAAATCGCCGATTTCGTATAATGTCATGTTTGGTTCATTTAAACATTTTTATTGATTAAATAAGTTTAAAACGATAAAATCTTTTTGATAAAATTGTACGCACTCTGATTTTTTTCTAAAATTATAAATACTAAATTCTTCCC
This sequence comes from Maratus speciosus, assembly GCA_963932465.1. NCBI lineage: Eukaryota > Metazoa > Arthropoda > Arachnida > Araneae > Salticidae > Maratus > Maratus speciosus. The sequence continues at coordinate 126,050,734 of OZ010795.1, read as the reverse complement.
ATGTGTTATTACGATTTTTAGAAAAATGAATTTGACTTATTTAAATATTGCACGCGCATTACGAAATATCGGAATTAAAAAAAATATATTGCTTTAAAAAATTGCCAGTAAAAAGGAATTTCCTTTCTTATAATATAATATTTTTAATTCCATAATTTTCTGCAAATTACCCATAAGTTCGAGCATCTGCCTGTTATTCAGTTTCAGAAATTATCAAAAGTATTATTCACATTCTTTAACTTCCATGCTTAAAATTTTCCTATAAACGGTAAAATAGACAGCAAAATCTTTGGTATTCCATAAATTCTGAATTACATTTGAAAATAGAGCACATGCGTTTCTTGAAACGTCTTTTTTCAGTTTATATTTTTAAACACTTTAAGAAGGTTGAATGCTTTAAAGATTGAAATATATATTTTTTTCTTTCTAGCTGAAATATTACACATTATTTAAATTAATTATAAAAATTTTAGTAATGCTGACCAGAAAATATAAATAAGTTAGTTAACATTTAATTATAGCATATATTATACACATTAATCTTAATTGGCTTGTAATTAAAAACAAATGTTTTATAGTTTCCATTCAATTTGCCAAAAATGAAGAACTAATTATATTTTCAAATGGATTTCAACATCCATTTTTCTTATTAGATCGTCCTGATTTGGAGTTCCAGTTTTTGTCAACGCTTAATAATTTAAAAATGATTTATCATATCAATCGTATAATTTGTCTTTTATGTGTTTCTTGCATCAATCATGGCTAGTTTTAGATGTTTCTTCCGTACTTTTTAGAATTCGAATGCATGTTAAACTTCTTAGATTCAAAAAAGTGTTTCATCCATTTCGTTAAACAACTAAGATACAACAAAAGGCACAATGTTCTCTTTGTTGATTTACTTAAGAACTCCCATTAAAGCAATTATAACAGATGCTATATGAATCATTTTATGAACAAACTAGAAACAACTTATAGCGCGAACTTATTTTAACCGCTACTTTAACAGCTACTTTTAACCGCGAATTTATTTCAGTCTTTCGAAATAAAATTAAGTATTTACAATTAATCATATCTATAAAGAAACACGGTATTCTAAAAGATTTTGAATTTTCTTATCTTATAATTTATGGATAAAGTATTCTAAAAATATTGTTGAAATGAGAATTCATCAAGAATATAAAATTATGGATCAAAGATAGTTGCAATGTGAATAAGCTGTCAAAGATCATCCGTAGATACCTTGCTGATCAAATGATCACCTACAATTTTCTGTTAAAACTTGAAATCAGTGGTCCAATATTATTAATAGCATTATGTATATTTTTTGTATTAGGTACAGTCGTGGAAAAAAAAAGTAAACACCCCCTACTAACCCTTCAATAAATTATCGTAGACAGAAGTTACTGGTACCGATTAGAAATAAAGTCTACTTTTAAATGACGTATATAAAATTTGCTTTGGGGGTTATCTACATATTAAAACGAACCCAAACCTCATTTTTTTTCAATGGCAATACCCAATTTTAACGAGATATTTCAAATCTTCGGTTCAAAATATGCCTAGACACCAAATTTCAAGTCATTTGAATGGTAAGTTTTTGAATTATAAACATTCAAAATTTAGTGCTTCTAATGTTAAATTGCATTTTCATATTTTTATTTATATCTTCTGAAATTATGCTCCTAATGTGCTAATTTTTTGTTTAGAAATAAAACTAATGGGCCCAAACATAAATACACTGAATTTGCAATTTTTATAATTTTATGATATGAATTATCAATTATGAAATTAATATTCGAAAAAATTATGAATTGCAACCTACAATTTTTTGATGGATTTAGATTTATTAAGTCCTGCTTTATGAAAATCCCAAATTTCACATTTTTCTTCCAAGTAGTTTTCAAATTATGCTTAAAAAACGGCAAAATGATGGTTTAAGGGGCCGTCTATGATGGAAGTGAGTAGATATTTTGAAAATTTTTCTGCTGCCTTGTTAACTGCATTGACTGCTTAAGGTGCCTTGATCAAGAAGGCGGCTCTCTCGGTTAGCAGTCGAGAACCGAACTTCAATTTGGATACAGCCCTTAAAATACGCTCGTTTTAAAATAATTAATTTCTCGGAAACTTATGGTACGAATTGCATAAAAATTTGTTTTTAGGCTAATTGAAGGGTATAGAGTTCATTTATGCTGTCAGAATTGGGTATTGCCATTGAAAAAAATGAAGTTATGGTTCTTTTTAATATGTACATGGCCCCCTAAGCAAATTTTATATACATCATTTAAAAGTATACTTTATTTAAAATCGTTAGGTACCAGTAACTTTCTTCTACGATAATTTTTTTGCGGAGTTAGTAAGGGGTGTTTACTTTTTTTTCCACGCTGTACATCCTATTTTCACTAGAGTCTTCATCATTAATATGAATCACTATGCAAAGTAGAATTATTGCGCCGGTAAAAACTGCATTTATAATCGTAATAGTAAGGAATGATAATATCATAAAATTAAAAAAAAAAAAATCTGATCTTACAATTCATTGACGCCAAAGACTAGATACATTGCTTAAATGTGAATTCTTCATGAAGCCTATGGATTACTGATTGTCTCAATATATATCAGCAGTCAAAGTTCCTCCATAGAAATCTTACTTTCCAATATGATCATTTAAAACTTTGAGTCAAATCATGAATTGAATGATACTAAACTTATTAATAACATTATGCAGAGTAGTAGTATCTGGTACATCTTACTTTCTCTAGGTCGTTCACAGGCCTGAATCACTTTGCAAAGGATACTAGAACATGTCTGTAAAAACTTCAGTTCTGTGTGTTTTATGTCTCATGGGCTGAATAATCTAAACCAACTTAATTGGTCACATCTTAACTTGCCGTAATTACTTCCTAATTTCTAAGAGTTCTGCCTTTAAACGGAATTTTCAGTTCGTAACTTTATTTTTGTTTGAATAAATAATTGAGATTTTTTTAAGTACCCAAAATTTCCATAACTCAGTTTTAGTACAATTAGTATAGTTGACAACCAATACAGTTTCTTCTTCATTAATTAATTTGCGAAAATTATATTACCAGAATCTAATGATTTTTTTAAATAAAAATTTAAGGATATATTGTTGTCGGATGGAAACTTTCGCACGTATCCAAATTTGACTGGGCATTTTCAGAACTTTGCACTCACAAATATGTACTTCTATCTATTTATTCTAACATAAATAATTCTCATATAATTGAAATAATGTAAATCTGTTTAAAATTAGGACAAAATTTTCAACAGAGTGAAGGCTAAGAACATATAATGCCTCATTTCTTGGAACTTTTTGGTCTTCTTATAATAAGTCAAAAAAAAAAAAGAAAAGAAAAGAAATAGATTAGAAAGTAAAGTAAAAGAAATAAAGTATTTAAGTAGAACTGTATGATGGATATAATTTTGGAAGGAAGAATGTTGTTGCGAATATGAGATAATTGTTTTGATAACGATTTTATACCATATCACCAAGATGGAACGAGAAATGTGACTCTCGAATAAGGAAACTTTTAAAGAAACTTTGTGTTATTTTCGCTCTTTCCACATAGTTTGTTTTACAAATTGTACGACGTTCAAAACAGAAAAAAAAGAAAAAAAAAGATAAGAGGTTTTTTTTAATTACACACGGTCTAAAACTTCTTCAGTATATTCTTTATGAAACTGAAATTACCTCACAGTTTAATAGAAAATAATTTTAAATTATTCCAAGCTAAAAATATATATATATTTGTTTAAAGTATCAAATATTATTTATTTTAATGATCAAAATAAAACATTTGTTTCCTTTGGAGGTACTTTTCCGTATATTTCCTTCAGTAAATCCATACAACTGATTGCTTCATATTTTAAACAATGGCTTTAGTTGTAAGTAATGCTATTTTTCACTTTAATAGATTCGTACTTTCAAAGAATATATTTGAAATATTTACTACATGTTTTTTGATCAAAAATCATCACATTTTAAATCTTTTGAGAATTTAAAACACGCAACAAAACTATTAAATATTACCTTTTTTAAAAACACAACACAAAAACCCATTTTCTTATATTTTTGATAGAAAGGGGATTTAAACCTCATTTATGGAATATAGGCGTGTAATGACCATTATACATTATTACTCCGTTGATGTATTAAGAAAAACCTTTGCATCCACGACTTTAACGAGAGTTATTTGATTTTGCTGATTAGCTACGATATTCATTTTTGCAATAGCGCGTAATAATTGAATTCGTTTTTATTTTGTGTTTCATTTACTTACATGGGTAACAAGAAGTAATGAAAAAATAAATCTCCTTTGAATTTTTTTGTGTATTTGAACTAGATATTTTCAAACTAACTAAGTTTATTTATATTCCTAAGCTGACAAATGTTGTATTGCCTACAATTTATTAATAATGTACTCAAGCATTGTATGACAATAATAACAGTGTTTATTCAAGTGCATTGTGTTTTAATGTAGCATTTATACGTGATTTTTTATAAATGGTTTAATTAACAGCAACATATCTAAGTACAAAGGAAAATTTTTAATTTGACTGATTTTAAATCTCAGTTTTAATCTTATTTATCAGAGTAAAATAAACGCACTTTATGCACTTATAATTTCTCAATCTATTTTCAATGATAATTTTTTTTTAATTACATATTGTAAGAAAATCGGTATATACATATATATTTAAAAAATAAAATATTAAATTATTTTCGCAGAAATAACTAAAAGAAATATATTACATTTGAAAAAAGTGGTAAACTATTTGGTCTCATGCTATTCTTAAAATATTTCACAATAAATCGTTACTATTCACGATAACTATTATAATCTCCAGTTAAAGTATTGTTATATTAATTAGCATAAAACTGTGTCAGTTAATTAATTTTGTAAGTCATCTTTTTAAATTGCTGCCTTGGGACACAGGATATATGATAGGATACTGTCTTAAGCGAATACTGCAATTAAAACAACTTAAGTAATCAATTTTAATAACTTTGGGAATAGAAAGTATAAAATAATATAAGAAAATTCTTGCGTCTGTATTTGTTTACAATGAATAAATAATTTTTTATATGTTTTACAAATTGTATTTTTTTTATATATCGTAGCTATATAGAACTTTCGCATTTTTTTTACATTTCTCCTGTAATTAGTTTATCAGAAAATTTAGCATTTGGATAAATTTCCTATAATTATTGATTGCAAAGTTAAAATATTGTAAAATGTTATCATTTAAAGAAAAAAAGATCCTGAAGAATCTTAGAAACAACATAAATTCTAATGGGGTATTTTTGATAAATCTACACAGTCATTTGGAAGTGGGAGGTATCTAATTTCTAATTACACCAAAGACAAACTGACATGAAGCTTGTATTTCCAAATATTCATAAAGATTGCTGTTCTTGAAAAATCGACCTAGGTGCAGCGAAAGTATTTTTTAATGTTTTAACTGTACATAAAGTATGACTTAAGTATTTGCTCTAGTATAAGTCCAGGAGAAGTTTCACTGAAATATATGCATTAAAATATCAGTACATACACTTTCAGATTTGTAAAACATGATTATGTACAACAAAGCGGTAGACAAATGTCAAGTATAAATTAACAATGTTTTTTGAACAACATTCAGTGGTAATTAAAAATAATAAAACTTTATAAAGAATCACCATAAAAAAACAATACATAGGACGCGTTTCGAGCTAAAAACATAACAGCTCGTCATCAGCTACAACAAACACGTGTCCGCAAGCGAACAAGGTCAAAAAATGAACTGAAGGTAATGAATGTTGCAAAGAATCCGACAGATGGCGCTACCTGAAAGAGGCACATGTAGAACAGTAAGGTGTTGCCAAAAAGATAGAAGAGAAATTGATAGGGAAAAAATGGAGATAAAAAAATTAAAATAAAATAAAAGAAGTAAGTTAAAAAACATAAATAATAATAATAAATAAAGAAATATAAAAGAATAAAACAGGAAAAAAACAAAAGATCCCTCCTTTTTTTTAACAAAATAATAAGAAAAGAAACAAGAGAAAGGGTTTCCCTTTCTCTTGTTTCTTTTCTTTTTATTTTGTTAAAAAAAGGGGGGGGATCTTTTGGTTTCTTTCCTGTTTTATTCTTTTATATTTCTTTATTTATTATTATTATTTATATTTTTTAACCCTTTCTCTTGTTTATTTTCTTTTTATTTTGTTTAAAAAAAAAAAAAATCTTTTGGTTTTTTTCCTGCTTTATACTTTTATATTTCTTTCTTTATTATTATTATTTATATTTTTAAATTTACTTCTTTTATTTTATTTTAATTCTTTTATTTCCATTTTTTCCCTATCAATTTCTCTTCTATCTTTTTGGCAACACCTTTCTCTTCTACATGTGCCTCTTTCAGGTAGCGCCATCTATAAGATTCTTTGCAACATTCTTTACCTTCAGTTCAATTTTTGACCTTGCTCGCTTGCGAACACGTGTTTGTTGTAGCTGATGACGAGCTGTTATGTTTTTATCTCGAAACGCGTCCTATGAATTGTTTTATTTTATGGTGATTTTTTACAAAGTTTTATTATTTTAATTACTTCAAATCACCAGTTTTCGGTGCTATTTCGCAACATTCAGTGGTGTTATATTGTTTACTTTTCAAAATATTAGTTATTATTTTACGAATACTAGTGATGCTGCAACGAGAAAACTACTAATAGGAAAGAATGACCCATAATTCTCTAAATGCTTAACACGAGCATGCATATGATTATTGTAAAAGGTACTATAACATAAAATTTATAAGACCTATTTTATGAAAATATTCAATGAACTAAAAACATTACACTAAAACTGTTTTCATTCTTGTAAAAAAATTATCCTGTCTGCCTTACTGTTCAAAGACCCCTTGATAGGGAAAATGATATACTTTCAGTTAGATTCATATTATGACAATGCACTTCCTTTTCTCTAAATTTAATTAATTTGATATATATATAATTCATTATATTAAATACCCGTTGTCTATCTGTAAGTGATGGCAAAGGGCACATTTATTCCCGTAGAATTATTTTTATGGGAATTATTAAAATGCCGTTATTGAATAATTCTAATATATCCTACTATTCGGGCAACCGCGTTGGATTAAAAATAACTTGTTTCAAAGATAACTACTTTTTACACTCCTTTGTAACTATTTTAATAGGACGCAATCTTTTCCATCTCTAATTGTACGTCTTTAAATGATAAATTGCTAGTAATATAGATTACTTATAGAGACATAACATTTTTTTTAACGTAATCAGACACTCTCTAAGGCAATTGCAATATATATTTCGAAAAAAAAAAAAAAAATTTCATTGATACTGAATTTTTCACCATAAAGTGAAATAAAATAGATAGAATAATAAAGCTAAAATAATAAAATTGAAGTCTTCATAGATCTTTGGGATTATTATGAAAAAACACAGAAATTTTTTCTTATTTCCTTTTTTTGTATTTGAAAAGACAATCTTCATAAAATGTGAACATAAATTTATGTAACTTCTGCAAAATAAATAAATAAATAAATAAGTAAACAAAATAGCGTAACGATGTAATAAATTTAACTTTACGATATGACCAGAACTCAAAAGAATCGTCTTTTTTCAGTACATAAACATTTCTTACAACATTAAATGTACAGAACTGAATGAAAGATACTTTCTAGAATTTGTGAACAGCACTTTATCTTAAATAAAATAAAGATGCTGTTTTCGAAATATCTGGCGTTATGTTTAACAGTTTCTGGAATAGTTTCTAGAAAAATAAATAATATTTTTATGACATAAATATGTATATCTTATTCTACATTACTTGAAAATCTCTGTTACTGCAACGTTTGGCAAAAACATTTTGATGGTTCTTGAAGTATTAAGAACATAATAATAATAAGAATTATTGCATACATACATACATGACTTAATTCGTATTTTTTGTGCTATGAAATGAAGTTTCTATCAGCGATTTACGTAAGAAATTAATTTTTATTCATATCTTAGTGCAGAACTGACCGTATTTAATTTTTTCAGAACATTTGCAACACGTCTTAAGATGATATTAATGACATTGTTTTCGTGTATACTGACATGTAAACGCATAATTATTGTCAACATTTAATAGTTTTTAGTGCGATTACAGAGAATAAAATTCCAAAAATGAGAATTTACCTATAATAATAAGGAAATCTATAACCAAGTATGTTGACTGGGCTCTTAAAAGACCGCGACATGTAGAGTTAAAAAATTGGAGTTGAAATAATCTATATATAGATAGTTATATATGCACGTCGAAGCCCGATTTTTGATTTTTGATCAGATTTTTTAAATTTATTATTTTATACGATTTTTAGCGCTTTTTAAAGTTTCGAGGTGATTTTTCTACATTAATAAAAATAATCCGTTTTCAATCTTTATAGTAAATAGTTATAGTTTCTAATATAATAAATTTCCTCCTCTTTTCAATAATGTTTATTTTCTGAAAATCAGCCAGTTGATAATCCAGATATTAATTAAAAACTCATTAAAAGACAAGAAAAAGCATTTTTTCCCCGAAAAGGCAAAACATTGCTGATCTGTTGTTACGAATTCGCACCTGTTTGGGTTGGGGAGATATCTAAAAAGAGCCGATATCACGTGTATCGGTACATGTTGCGAAAGAGCCCACGAATAAACTGACAGATTAATGCTAGGGATTTTTTTATAAGTATTAAAATTTGAATTGAGCTCGGTCGGGAAAAAAAAAATGCTTCCTCGGAATTGTAAATATGTATATTAACAAGTGTGATTTAATGTAGTGAAAGTAGTACTTGAATTTATGTAACTAGAAGATTTAGAATATCTTTATTGCTTGGCTGAGATGCATATTTATATTGCATTCTCGGAATTTATGATCTTATTTAAATGTTAAATATTAAATGTGCAATGTGTCGTCCTGCTGTGCTGAAAAATATAAAGGATGAAAAGACAATCAAGATTGGTTATTTAAAAGGAATCACCTATGATCAAAACGAAATATGTTTTTTCTCGAAATAATTTTATTACTACGAATGATATTTCTCGATTGTTTTGAAAATGAATATACTTTATCTGTTAAACTTGATTTCCAATTAAGAATGAAAGAAAATGACATATTGTACTAATTGTCTAAAGTTGAGAAAATTAATCAAGACTAGATATTGCCCTTCAAGATTTGACGGTACATATCTTGAATGTTTCATAAAAAAAAATTCTTTTATTTTTAATTATTTTCTTTTAAACTAATTATTGGATGATGAATTTCTATATTGCATAAGTGATTCCTATTTCTTTAAGGCGATAGATGGTGCTGTCAGTCTAATCTATTCAATGAAGTGAAAGAATTTCAAGTTTATAATTTACAACCAATTATGCTTGCTTTTTATCAGAAATTTACCTAAAAATACTGGGTAAAGAACTTATTTTTACTTACTGCGGCATCTTTTTTTTTTTTTTTTTTTTTTTTTTTTTTTTGAAAAAACAACAATATATATATATATATATATATATTTTTTTTTTAAACTACACGACCATTAAAAGGTGCCGTGAATTTTATTTGTATCTGTCTCATTCTCTAAAAACCTAAATTTGAAACTTGATGCAGCTAACGATTTATAATATATATTTTTTTTATTACTTGGATTTTATTTTATATTTTGATACATTTTTTAATGTTAAACCTTGATATAAAGGTAAATTCTTTTATAGTTCTTAGACGAATATTTTTCTTTCTTTCCGTTTTATTTTTTTACGAAAATGAAAGTCAAACTTTTCTTTCTGACAGACACACATATATATTCTTGATAATGGTCAGAAAACATAAACGAAACTTGTCAATCAGCTAAATTTATTTAATTGATAATAACATGCAAAATATTTTAAATATAAAATCATTATTTTTTCAAAATATTATTGAGTGTTAAATTTTATTTAATTATGAAGCATTCAGATAAGAATAATAATAAAATAAAAATCCCATAACTTCTCTTTTTAATAAAATGTCTCATTATTGAGATGAATTATCGACAAAAATATTACACACTTTGCCAGGCATGGAATAGACCTGCGGTATCTACAAAAATCCAGTGCTTAAACTGCTGCTTTAACCCGCTACACTAACAGGAACTTGTCTAACTTTTGTCCCTTTTAATTTGAAGAGGTACGAAATACAGTTGACGCATACGCAATTGTCTCGAATTTGATTTTTGATCTTACAGAAATAGTTTTTCTTCTTTTCCAAACACTTGCCCAAAGTGTTTATAGGTCATATATGCAATTTGTTTTGAAAAGTTCCAATGAACATCATAATAATCACTTTCAATTCCTAATGTTCAGGAACAACTTGCTAAAATTGTCTTATGCATATCCGTTTTTTTTTTTTTTTTTTTTTTTTTTTTTTTTCTCTCTCTTTAACTGCACCGTGCCACACCACTTAAACGTCCGCAAAATTACCAAATTCAAACAAATTTTGGACTACGTGGCAAATAGCACTTCGCAATATACCAGTAACTACTTATGACTAAAAACTACGCTATATATTATACATAATACATATACAAATTCACTATAAGCTTTTAAACATGCAGAATTATTTTCCTTTTCTTAAAATAAATAAAGTTATTTTTGACAAATGCTATTTTACACAAAACGCAAATACTATTAAAATTAATATATATTTTTTTCTTAACACATACATTTTAGCGTTATACAGTACTCTATACATGTCTCATTGTTGTTAAATATACAAAATATACATTTTCCATTTTTTTTTCTCTTTCAGACAGTTGTCTCCATTTTAATATAAAATTATAAATTTGTAAGAACTAAATGATACTAATCAAACTATTTGTGCCTGCCTATAGTGTCTGAATTACAGTGGTTTTTCTACTTCTTATGTTCAATCTTATAATTGAATTGATGTAATGAGAGGGCCCATCACAATAGTCTCTGAGTATTCCCTGTATGAGTTTTGAGGCTAACAGTGGATTGTGATCGGTCTGTATTACAAATGCTAAGTTTGCATCCAACTAGCACCATAGCTTTTTCACTGCATACATTATAACAGTATACTCTTTTTTAGTTGTACAATATTTCCGCTACGATGGTTTGAGTTTCCTACTGATGTATAGAATCTGATGTCCATCCCCTGGTCGTTAATCTGCTCCAAAGCTATACCTAGGTCTGTGCCCGATACATCAGTTTTTACAAGAATGTACTCATTTCAATCTAAATCAACAACATCAGACAAAGAATCTATAGAACATTCTGACTTAGACATTTGCTTTACTTATAACATAGCATTTGATACATGAAAAACTGTCACCACAATCAAAATTCTGCTTGGTATCTGAATCATTATTAACAATGCCCATGACACTTTAATTAACATCAATAATTGAATTATCATGATGAATATCTTCAGAAGAGGAATTTAAGAGACTTCTTTAAGATTCAAAGTTTACATTTTAATTTAAATTACTTACATCCCTAACATCACATTTATTAACATTATTTGAATCTCCTGAAGGGAAATTTGCACGAATGTGGAAATGCTATTAATACATTTTCAAGAAGCTTAACTTTATGAACATAGTTTTCATCACTGTATTTGGTAGTATTATCAACAACCTCATTAATATTCTGACCAGTTTTAACTGCAAAACTATATAACTACAGTTTGAAATATCCACATTTACTGAGTCAGACAATACAAAGTTTATTCTAATGCAGTTGACACTTTTTAGAAACTGTAATCAAACTGCCTTCATTATTTTGGCAATTCACCTTTCATATTTTCATTGATATTTGAGCGTAATGTAAATCTTTCACTTAATGATGCAGCATCAATAACAAATCGAACATTTTTGTCTTCCTATTTTTTTTCTTTTAAACTTTATAAACAGGATTATCGGCGTCCTTTAAATTAGTAAACTCCATGGCAATATCCTCTGGAATGTTATTCATAGAAGCTGAGAATACATCGATTATACATATCAATTCAACATCCACAACTGCCACTGCATCTACCAATCTCAATATCATACAAATAACTGTAACAAAATACTGGTTTCTAGTTGGTGTAATAGGTAAATATGCATAAGAAATTACATATATTCTTCCGAATATATCAGTTATAATGCTACAAAAGTCTATGGAGCATTCTTTTTGCGTTAGTTTTCCCAGCTGTTCGATAAGAATCACGGGTTTTCACAAACTTTGTAACAGTTTGGCCAGAAGAAATAATTAAACAATCGTTTATTTATTTATTTATTTATTTATTTTTTGCCGACACCAAAATGTTTCTGCGTCTCTTTGTACCCCATCCTTTTAACTTTCTCACTAAAATATTCAGGAAACACGAGTAGATCCACCTCTGTTCCCACCATATCAACTTTATTCTTAAAAAAAAGGTTTTTCTTTACATTTTCTAGAATCCTTGGTTTCTTCTTCAGTCTTTTTGGCCAATGTAAACAACGGGCAAATTCTTTACTCCTCTGTTTCTCTTGAGCAATCCTGTGTGAATCCACTCTCACCAACACCAAAATGAATTCATTTTCTACAGATTCCGGCAAAAGTTTTCCGAAACTGTACAATCAATTCCTTCCTTAATATCCTAATCTGTCACTCTCTTAAAGTTTATTTATGAGTTGTGGTTTCCAAATTTTCCGTATAGTAATTTGAGCAAATTTCTTAAATTACGTGCCTGTCTCAGCTACCAGTGCAAATTTTTGACCGAGAACTACATCAGTATTAATTAGTCATCTGCCGAAGCACGCATGCACCTCCCCCCCCCCCAATCCTTTTCCTCATTTTTCCAGCTTCCATCGATTTTTGCTTAACTCAACCCTATCTTAATAACTTGTTTATCCTATTGCTCATATCTCTTCGAAACTAATTCAAAATTACATTAACATCTTAATTATCACCTCTCACTGGCTTAAACTTAATTTCTAAGTAGAGGTTACCACTATTTCCGATTAGTAATTTCAGCGAATTTCTTATATTAATTTCTTAACTCATGTGGCAGTACGAATTTTGGACATCGATTCCAGTACTCTTAATTAGTCATTTATCGACGAGCCTACGCAGTCCCCTTCCCACCACACCCTTCTACGATCCCCTGAATCGATTTCCGCTTAACTGAACTCTATAATACTAAGCGATTAATTGTATTTACAACGAAACGATAACTGAGTACGACACTGTTAATAAAATTTTATCGGCAAATTATTAGCTCCAAATTTTAAGGATCAGGTACTCGACAAGATTATTAGATAATATAAACTACATTTGGTTTCACATAAACAGATGATTTTTATTTACAAAAAATGATATTTTAATTGTTTTTATCCGTAAAACTGAATGACGTGCATTAAATTGGAAGGTTACCTCTGAAATCAGGAATAAAAAAACTTGCTATAAAATAACATTGAAATGTAAGTTTACATTTTCTAATAAATTTCGACTCTAGTTCTACAAAAAATAAACTGACCTCGGCAAAGAAGCAATCTGACTTTTCACATAAAATTTTCAATTTGCACTCCAAATTGTCTGTTTTTCTGTCATCTAGAAAGTTCAAAGGAAATAACATTTATTTTCCTGTATCCGATGGCGTCTTCATAAATATATAATCTTATCGTTATAAAGATTTTTTTATCTACTTCAAGATAGAATATTATAGTAGACATTTTCAGAAGATAAATATATAAGGTTAATCTCTTCAGTTTCACTAGCCAAACATCTTTCTTCCGAATGTAGAATTTTTATATTTAGAGAAACTTTTAATTTTCAGAAACATGGTATAATGAAAGAAGGTAATATATTAATCAGCTACATTTCTTGAAATTAAATTTAAAAAAATACTTATTTGCCGGATATGTATTTGTTAAGATAGATTTATTTTGGCTGAAAAGAAAAAGAAAGTATTTTTTAGATGCAAAAAGTTTAATTTAATTGATTATTAATAATAATAATAATAAATATAAAAATGCTAGAAAAATTTATATATTTATGTTTAAAAAAAATTACTATGACATTAAAGTTCTTTTTTCTTTACTGTTTAAAATAACTGTAGAATTCTTAGAAGATTTTTTTTTTTTTAAGTGAATTTGTTTTAATCGTTTACATTGCCTAAAGAAATCTCTCCGTTTAATTTTCCAAAAATTCTAAATGAAAGAATGTGCGTATTCTATCAAGTGATGTATAAGAATATTATGTCCAAAAAACTATATGGCCGTTGCTTCTGAAGTTTCTCTTGAAGTACTACTTCATTTCTTTATTTCCGCCATCATTTTCAAGTAATTACAACAAGAACACAGTTGCATGTATACGTGTGTGGCTAACAATGATACCTCAAGTGTGAATTATTCTGCTCATTTATCTCTCAGGGGTAAGTGATTAATATGTTAACTTTGTTGTGTGCTATATTTAATTAGCTTCACTTTGTTCAATCTAAATGTTATTTTATTATGAGTGAAGTAGCGTAAATATATTATTCTCACAATATGAAGTACTATTTTTCATTATGATGTTCTGTATTTCTTTAATGTTTTATAAGAACGAAAATCATTTTAAATGAATATAAGAAATAGATTCAATAGCTAATAATCATACATTAATTAATTAAAAAAACATTAAAGTAATCCGAAAAATAAAAAAGCGAAGATAATTATTTTTATATGTGTGCTTTGTTGCTTGAAATTTATAGATAAATAAACGAACTTTATCATTTTTCAATACTATTATTAGTATAAATAACATTTGACAAGATATAAGTCTATAATCATCATTCGAAATAATGACGTGTTATCACTTAAAAAAGAAGGAGGAACATTAAAGAGAAAATATATAGAACGGAAAAGATGGTAAAGGACATCAAATTAATAAAAAAATACATTACAGTAATTTGAAAAATGAAAAAGCAAAAATAATTATTTTTTACTTATGTTTTGTTGTTTGAAATATATAGATAAATAAACGAAAATATTTTTTTCATGTACTTTTATTAGTATAGCTAAAACAATGTTTCTCAATATAAGGATAAATCTTTAATCATCGGAAGAAATAAATACGTGATATCATTTCGAAAGCAGGATAACACTGGAGAGAAAAGAAAGAGAAAGAAAAATATGTTAAATGACATCGAATGAAAAATTAGAAATAAACAAAACTCATAAGTTTATACAAGAAAATCAATAGAAAATATGAAGCAAATGAAATAAAAGACATGTACAGTCGTGGAAAGAAAAAAAAAGTAAACACCCCCTACTAACTTCTTAACAAATTATCGTAAAAGAAAGTTACTGGTACCCAATGATTGGAAATAAAGTCTACTTTTAAATGAGGTATATAAAATTTGCTGAAGGGGCCATCTACATATTAAAACGAACCATAACTTTGTTTTTTTTTTTTTCAATAGAAGTACACAATTCTGACAGCATAAATGAACTCTACACCTTTCAATTAGCCTATAAACAAATTTTTATGCAATTCGTGCCATAAGTTTCCGAGAAATTAATTATTTTAAAACGAGCGTATTTTAAGGGTTGTATCCAAATTGAAGTTCTGAACTCGATTGTTAACCGAGAGAGCCACCTTCTTGATCAAGGCACGTTTAAGCCTCAATGAAACCTGTTTGATTACAGGATAGCAGAATAAATTTCAAAAATTTACTCACTGCTATCATAGACGGCCCCTTAAACCATCATTTTGCCGTTTTTTAAGCATAATTTGAAAACTACTTGGAAGAAAAATGTGAAATTTGGGATTTCCATAAAGCAGGACTTAATAAATCTAAATCCACCAAAAAAATTGTAGGTTGCAATTCATAATTTTTTCGAATATTAATTTCATAATTCATAATTCATATCATAAAATTATAAAAATTGCAAACTCATCGTATTTATGTTTGGGTATATTAGTATTATTGCTACACAAAAAATTAGCTCATTAGGAACATAATTTTAGGAGATATAAATAAAAATATGAAAATGTAATTTAACATTAGAAGTACTAAATTTTGAATGTCTATAACTCAAAAACTTATCATATGAATGACTTGAAATTTGGTTTCTAGGCATATTTTGAACCGAAGATTTGAAATATATCGTTAAATTTGGGTGCTGCCATTGAAAAAAATGAAGTTTGGAATCGTTTTAATATGTATATGGCCCCCTAAGCAAATTTTATACACACCATTTAAAAGTAGACTTTATTTCCAATCGTCCGGTACCAATAACTTTCGTCTACGATAATTTGTTGAGGAGTTAGTAGGGGGTGTTTACTTTTTTTTTTCCACGGCTGTACCTACACGGAAAAGAAACATTTTGAAAGAGTACAACTATTATTGAATATTAAAAAACACATGATAAATAATTGAAAGAAAAGCACAAGACAAATTTAATGAGTTAAATTGAACAATTATTTCAAGCTGTAAAAATCATCGTCTAATTATCCTAAATATTTTGATTGAGAATCAGTAGCGACATCTTTTAAAAAATTCTGGGCGTGGTCAAAAGTGTTAGAGAAAAATGACACATAAATTTTTTCCTGTTAAAGCGCGCGTGTGTGTGGTGAGAGAGCCGGAGGAAGAACGAATGATTAAAAATTATTATTCGAAGTTAAATTATGTTTTTTTAAGCAAAATATAAAATTATTATAATTTAATAAGTAATTTAATTAAATTATATTGTCACAAACTCTTTCACATAAAGACATTAATATATATAAAAATTAACATAAAAATTGGTAACTATTGAAAGTGAAAAAAGTATTGTCAAGAAAACATATAATTATTCAGCTTATGTGTCTTATCAATTCAAGACATTAACCCCTTAACGGTCGCATTAAATTACGGTTTAAATATTCAATTTGCTTATTGGCACCACTTTTTTGAAAAAGAAATATTCAACTTATTTAATGGCAAGTAAAATGATACCATAATAAAGCTAATTACATTAGTTTATAAAACAGGTGGGAATCCAGCAAATCTAAATAAATATAAAAAAAGACACAGCCCGTGAATATGACGGGAGCGTGAATTAAGGGGTTAAAACAGATGGCAAAATACACATGGAATTTGTTTTCGGAGAAAACAAATTAAACATCCGCTGAAGGAGCTTTCAGTGCTCCTGTAAGTCTTATTGATGTCTATTTTTCAAACAAAATTATTTTGAAAATGTAACCAAATTTCATTTCAGCGATTAAACAAATAAATAAATAAATAAATAAATAACGATTTAAATCAATTGAAATTGGGTACGAGAAGAAATCAAATTATTGGTTGCGCTTTTGCCTCACGGATCTATAAAATTTGGAGTTACTGTTGAGAATTATATATAAATTCCCAAAAGAGTCTGATTAAGAAATGAATTTAACATTATAGTTAATTATAGAATCTTGTAAAGCTGAAATATGACCAGAATCGAAATAATACTTACCAATAAAACATTTTGATTTCTTTTTGTAAAATATTTATTGTGAGTGTTCTTCAGATGACTTTAATGTGACTGCCTTAGTTCAAATAACGAGTTTTTCTCAATTTCCGAAATGTATTTTACTCATCGTGTTCATTCAGCTGATATTTTTGATAAAAAACTAATACTTATATATTTAGGTATGCATGTGCAGTATGTTATTAAGCCGAAGGACACTTCAAGGAAGTGTCCTTCCTTTAATGTGTTCTTCATAACATATTTATGAAGGACACAACACAAAACTCAAGTAGAATTGCCACTATTTAACACATAGATGAAAATATGAGTAACATATTATTATTTTTAATAGCTTATATAATAACTACAAATAAAAAGTTTTTTAATAGATAGATTTTTTGAAATATATATTGCTTCGAACTTAGATTGATTAAATATTGATCTATGTATGATAAATGACGCTATCGTTAATGAACATTATACATTTCTGGTTTGTTTGTTAAACCGGTAAAGATTTCTAGGTGGTATTGTGTCGTTCAGAGACCCAGGTCATTTAAGGTAAACACAAAACTCCAACCATAGTTACGGTGACATAAAATTAATCTAAAAATTTTAAAGTATACAACAAGCCGGTGAATCGCAAGGGAAGAGAGAGCCCCGCCAAAATAGCCGAGCCGTAGCGCTTTTCTTAGAAGCTTACAATATGGAAGCCAGCAGAGAGGTAAGCAATTTCGCTAGAAGTGCAGATATCTTGGCGTTACAAATTATCGCCAATTTACAAATATTATGGTGACTGAAGGAGATGAACAAAACTTTGGCAAGACTCTTTAAAGGAATGATATATGGTTTCCATTCTAGGCGTGTTAATCAGGGGGCTACAAAGTAAGATCCTGTGCAGCTGGGTGGTGACAAAAAAACTGATTTTTGTTTATATTAATTAAAAGCATTAGATTAAATGATCGTTACTTATTATTGCGCAACACAAACGGGTATATGGGAAATGAAGAGAAAGAACATATGTTTTTAGATCTAGCATGAATCAAGATAACTTGCATGAAATAATTTCTGAGACAGCTTTCTAATAAAAAAACACTATACTTTTTTTTTTGTTATTTCTTTTCAATGGTTAAATTTTTGCAATAATTAATGATGACTTATTTACAACGTTGGCGAAAGCAGATGGAAATTAAATGAAATTATAATGTTAAAACAGACAGCTGCATTTATGCTTTTTTATTTACTTTCGAACACAGATTGCTAACGTAAAGAAAATGATTCTGTGATAACGCACTTTGATAACTTCAAAGTGAATCATGATTATAAATCATAAAACTGAATATTTAAAATATTGCATTAAAGTCGTTACAAAAAGGGGAAAAAAGCATGTAGATAAAAATCCGTATGCTTTTAAGAATTGAATTAAACTAATTATTTCAATTGTACGAGGGGAGGGGAGGAGAAAGATTTTTTTTACAATTAACAGAGTTATCTTGATATTGATTTTGAGTGAATGAGGGTGTTAAGACGTTATGTAACTGAGAAAATTATCACAGGTGGCTATACGAAACTTTCGTAAATGCTTCATACACAACCAAAAAGAAAAGAGTTTGCTCATCAGTTGTAATCAAATGGATTTCATATCATGTTATTTTTCACAGCTAATGGCAGATCAATCCCAAGGGTTATCTAAAAAAGTGCAAATGACAAATCTTAACTACACCAATTGCGTAATTCTAACGAAATATTTGTCTTTTAGTAAAGTAAAAATAATTTCTAAAAGACACAGTTAAGGAACATTTCGAATAGTTTCGTAGCATTAAATTATTTATTCGCGAATTCTTGGCTATGTAGAAAACTAAAACTAAAGTTTAAATTAAATTATTAAAAAAAAATTCTGCACGAATGCCACAAAAATATAATAGCGAAGCCATAACACATTTTCTTATATATGGATTCTGGTAGTCTTTGAAATATACAGACATCGATCTTTCTTTATATCAAATTTCCTGTAAGGATTTCCATGTCTTTATTTAAAGATATCTTTTTTGTAACCTGTAATTCAAACTACTCAATTTTATAATAATTTTACATTTTTATTAGAAATATTAAAAAGAATATTCTGTTTAAAAGTTGTTTCATGAAAAATTAGAATATTTTAGAAAGGGGAAATTTGTCTCTTTGGAGTTACCGGGATTTTCTCAGCTGAATCACAAAAGACATCTTTTGATTACACACCTAACATCTCTTATAGTAAAAACTCAGTCAAGAGCTCACATGATAAACCTCATTGGACTTCATGAATCCGAAGTCCAGTCAGATTAATAATGAATACCATTGGAGCGTTCACCCCAGATTTTTTAGGTTGAGGTAGATGGTGAATACGAGCATAACTAAGGTGCTCATCTTCAGCTCAGTGTACACGGGATCAAATCATGGCAGGCGAGAAGTAAATCTGGTAAAAATTAAATAATGTAGCGGTTCATATTCACTCGAAAATCTCTATTTTTTCGAAGTTAAGATATTTACTACTTTCGTAAAATGAATTAAATTATTAAATATAAATAAACTAAATAAATTCGCAGAGTCTTACGTAATTTTATCTATGTAAATGTACATAGTTTACTGTAAAATTACCGAATAATTTAACTGTTGTTTAACAGAATCGCTGTTTTCCGAATCTCTGTAATTTTACATCAGATATAAGACAATGGATTGCGCGCAAGTTTTCTATAATTTCACAGAATGTTTTTTTAACAGAGTTATCTTTTGTAGAAAAATATAAACGTAGTATAAATATAAATATGTGGTTTGTTCTTCAATCACGAAATTTCATTTCAATTGTACTGCATTAAAAAAATCATGCTCCTCCAGTCGTTATTTAAAAAAAAATCTCGTCAAATTAACTTAAACGCATATATTTTAAAATATTAAAGTGGGAACAGATAATCTAAAATATTTGTTAAAAATATTAACATTTATAAGAATCTGGATGGTTTTAATTTTCATTTAAACTCATTTATAAATCTCTAAATATGCACATACGTTATATTTTATTCATGTAAATGCATTTATGAAATATCTACACAATACTAAATATGAAAATAAGTTACATAAAGATTTTTTACATTATTTTTCCGCTTATTAATATGTTTTTTATTATTTGTATTATTTTTGTTAATTAATTAAATGTTTAAATTTATCGTTAAACATGTGTGTACAGTTCATTAAATATATTTTTAAGCATTTTTTTCTTGAAATCTCTACCTGGATTTATTACATTAGAAAATAATACAGGATATATATAGTTATTCACACTGAATGATGAATAAAACTTTACGCGTTTAAATATGATTTGAAAGTAAAGAAATTTCTTTTTGCAGAATAAAAAGCAAATATATGGGTTATATATTTCTTTTAAATGAAAATAAAAATACCTATATGTGCATACTGTTATAAAATACGCTATACTATAAAATAACCATTTTTAAAAGTTCTTTTTTTAAAACAAAATAAGTTGTTTCGGAAAAAACTGAATTATTTCAGTGTGTAACGAAAATTCAATTTTCGGAAGAAATAATTTTCAAAAACAACGTGTATATAAAATAATATTTCATTCTGAAATGTAGAAAAGTCCAATTTATTTTTACGAAACAGAATATATAAACAAAAAATAAACTTTTGTGTTTTAAATTTTATTAAAATTTAGTCTTCTGGATGTGAGTATTGTAGTGTTTTGTTTTGGAAATATTAAAATATTATTGAATGAAAAAATATATTTTTTTAATCTTCCAAAATTATTAAACTGTTTTTGTTTTTCTTTTAATATTACTAAGATAAAAAAGTGAATTTCATATATGATATTTTTGTGTTAAATAAATAATAACGAAAATGCTTTGTGTGTCTCGTTAGTGATATTCCAAAATTACATATGAAGAATCATAGATTAAATAGTTTATATTTAATTTATCTATGTGAATTTTAATGGTATAATATGGAGTATAAATCTTTTGATAAATTCCTTATCAAATACCAGAAACTTCCGTTAAAATAATTCTAAGTCAAAATTATTTCTTTAAAACAAATATTAACTTCAACACTTAATGAACATTTTTTGTCTTTTCAAAACTACATTGAATATTGACTAACCCATTATAAACTCATATTTGCTTACTCAAATATTGAAAATAAAACACTGAGAAGTCTGAGTATAGCAAATTCCTACTTTCTATAAACTTCCAAATAATTCCAAATTCCAATAAAAAATGATCATCATGAAACAAAAAAATAATTTAAAAAAAACATTATTTTGGAGTATCTTTTAATAAAACACCGCTATCAAATACTTTTAATAATTATGAGATCTTGTTCGGAAAGATGTAACACGAAAACAACTCAGATAAACATTCAAAAATCTTAAGCTCTCTCCTAATTTTAAATAAATATGGAAAAAAATTGATCATGTACAGAAACTTCCTAATCAATTTGAATATTACAATGAGTCCAATAAAAGCAATTAATAGGCATATAATTTTCAAATTGATAGTTGATATCTACATAAATGAAGTATACAATTTCTTCTATCATTTTTTCAGGAAGTTATAAGTTAACAAAATGCACATGCTGACTCTCATTGATAAATCAGATTTTAGGTAGATTTCGTATGAAATACTACCTATTGCGATCTCTCCTGTGTTCAAATTTCAGAAATATTTTTGCAGATTTACAAAGATCATGACACCTAGAACTCAAAATCACCCTCAGTTAAAAATATATATATATCATTTTTTTTAGGGACACGATAACTTCCGTAATTCTGCATAAATCGCTTCCAAACCGATACATAAAATCAAGGGGTAAAAAATCTGGGTCAAGTGTGTTAATAGGCAAAATCGGACCTAGGGGGTGGAAATAGTGTGGCGTTTTGTGAAAACAGTAAAAACTCCATAACTTCTTAATTTTTATACATATCAAATAAATTTAAAATTATTATTACTTCTAGGAAAAGGACCAAAAATTTGTGTATCACATATTTTTTATAAAATTAAAAATTGGCTCAAAGGGCGCAAAATATATGTTTTTAGTGAGAAAAAAATTCATAACTTCGTCAATTTTTAAGATATCAAATTCACTTAAACTTATTATAAACCTTCTTAATATTATCTACAACTCTTATATAGATTACTTTTTGATAGGACCAGCTCTTACTGAAAAAAAGAAAAAGTAATAATAATACCAAAAAATGGTGTGGGGGGCGAAGAAGAAACAAAAAATCGTAACTTCGACAATTCACAAGATATCCAATCCGCTTACAATTATAATACATCTTATCAATATTATCTACAATTTTCATACTGACAAATTTTTGATAGGATTGTTGACTCTTGATTTGACTCTTACAGAAAAAAAAAATAGGGGTTGACGAAAATATTATCGTATTAAGGGTTACTTAAATCCAAACGACTTATTTTCTGACTCATTGTTAAATTTATTTTCGCTCTCAAACGCATGCTTTGGCAGGTTGAAATGTCTTCAAACAAATAATTTTTTGAGATTCGCAGGAAAAAGAGAAAAAAATTAATTACGTAAATTTCACAACATACATTATAAAACATTATCATTTTCCTTCATAGCTAGACTTCTGTAACTAGATCTAAATAAGTGGACAGTAAAAAAGCATTGTAAATACATAAAATAATAACACCTTATAATATTATACTAATTTTAATTCATATAAGGTATTAATGAAAACGTTAAAAAAAGTACAAATAGAATAAAACACACATACTAAAATATATAATATAACACACACAAATAACGCCCGAATCCAACAGTTAACAGTATATATAAATAGTACACAGACATACATACAATAAATCCAACTGGAGTAGCAAAATTGCCAAAGCCAGGAATCGAACCCGGGACCACAGCATTCCAGGCTGAAGCTCTAACAACTGAGCTACCCCGGCTGATACCTGGGTCTTCAATTTTTCACTAATAAACCATGTTGGGGAAGTCACCAGCTATCTATACGACAGGCTTGGATGACCGGACAACGATGAATAGACTTTACTATTACATCGATCTACGATATACAATAAACCACACATACTACAATATATAATATAGCACACACAAAACGCCTGCATTCAACAGATAACAGTGTATATAAATATTTTTCAGACTTACATAAAATAAATACAATAAACCCAACTGGAGTGAAAAATTAGCCAGAGCCACAAATAGAACCCTGGACAAAACAATCCAGGATGTCGCTCTAATTACTGAGCTACACCGGCCGATATCTGAATTTGCAATTTTTCACTAATAAACCATATTGGGGAAGTCACCAACCATCTATACGACAGGTTTGGATGACCGGACAACGATGAATAGACTTTACTATTACATATATCTACGATATACAATAAAACACACATACTACAATATATCATGTAACACATACAAATAACGTCTACATCCAACTGTTAACAGTATATATATAAATATTATACAGACATACAATAAATACAATAAACCCAACTGGAGTGATAATTAACCAGAGCCAGGAATCGAATTCAGCGGCGGAATTCCAGTAGAGAGTCTGTAAAAAATAAAAGTCCTTCCGGCCAGTGCCGGGAGGAAGAGGTAGCTTTCAAATTCCTTATTTTAAAAAAGCCAACTTATATTATTCAAACACACGAAGCTCAATTATTGGAAACCGAATATAGGAGATTCAATAGTAATTTTTATCAATAGTAAATCATTATGAATGAGAATTTCGCGAAATTAGTCAGCTTTATCGAAGCTGCTTTTATTTAAAGTAACTTATATTTGACTGAGATGTTGATGTATACTATCTACATGCCTTCTTACATGGAAATAGGCGAATACGTGTGTTATCGCGTGACAAATACAAGATCGTTTCAAAATGTTAGCCATACCAGAAATACAAAGTGCTATAATTCAACCATTTTTTAAGATATAAACAGAAGAACAAATTTTCAGAAAAAAAATCTGCTCCGGAATCTTTGTATCAAGGACAAACACATAAAAAAATCTTTTTCATTTTCCGATTTTTTAATACCTCATTTTAAATATTAAATTTAATTTTTTTTAAATGGCAACCCTTTTGAAACAAGATAGCGAATGAAGCTGGCCAACGAACTCGGTCGAGACATTGGTATGTACTATGTACAGACCAAATAACATCCAAATCGGTTCATAAATACGCTTGTTATAGCGTGACAAAAATCAGGTCGTTTTAAAATGTCAGCCACAATAGAAATTCAAAATGCTATAACTCAGCCATTTTTTTAGATATGGACGAAACAAAAACTGTTCCGGAATCTTTGTATTAAGGTCAAACACATACGAAAAAAATCTTTTTCATTTTCCAATTTTTTGGTATCTCATTTTAAATTTTAAATTTTTTTAATTTATTTAAATGGCCGCCATTTTGAAACAAGATGGCTGATGAAGCTGGCTAACGAACTCGGTCGAGACATTGGTATGTACTATGCACACACCACGGTACATCGAAAGCGGTTCATAAATACGCCTGTTATCACGTGCCAAATATCAGGACGTTTCAAAATGTCAGCCACGCTAGAAATTCAAAATGCTATAACTCAGCCATTTTTTAAGATACAGACGAAACAAAAACTGCTCCCGAGTCTTTGTATCAAGGTCAAATACATAAGAAAATAATATTTTTTCAATTTTCAATTTTTTGGTACCACATTTCAAATTTAAATTTTTCTTAAAAATTTAAATGGCTGCCATTTTTAAAGAAGATGGCGGATGAAGCTGGCCAACGAACTCGGTCGAGACATTGATATGCACTATGTACAAACGAAGTTACATCCAAATCGGTTCATAAATACGCGTTTTATCGCGTGACAAAATTCAGGACGTTTCAAAATGTCAGCCACGCTAGAAATTCAAAATGCTATAACTCAGCCATTTTTTAAGATATAGACGAAACAAAAACTGCTCCGGAATCTTTGTATAAAGTTCAAATACATAAGAAAAAAATATTTTTCCATTTTCAATTCTTTGGTACCAAATTTCAAATTTCAAATTTTAAAGAAAATTTTAAATGGCCGCCATTTTGAAACAAAATGGCGGATGAAGCTGGCCAACGAACTCGGTCGAGACATTGGTATTTACTATGTACATACCGAATTACATCCAAATCGGTTCATAAATTCGAGAGTTACAGTATGACAAAGGTCAGATATATATATATATATATATATATGGATATATATATATATATATATATATATATATCAACGTTTGAACGGAGGGTGGTTTCGGGGTCTGGGGGTCATGATCGATGAAAATATACCAAAATTTTTTGAAATCGCTTTCCTCCGAACGGCTGCAATAGGTAGCTTTTTGTAATGAAAGCTACCTAAAATACTTTTGAATATTTGGCGCGAAAAGACGAAAGCGGCACGCGATTTGGCGAGCAGCACTTTACCTCGCCAAAAGCAAACGATTTTAATACAACTGAAATTTGCTTCTTAATTTGATTTTTAGAATGCGTGTAAATAGTATTTAATGAATTTAAACTGAAATAATGAGAGAGTTTAATAAAAAAAAAAAAAAAATACTTTTTTCTTCATTACATACGTATGTTGCTTGTTGCTGCAGTTATTTAATTTTATCATTGACAAAATGTTTTCATATATCAAACTTATTTTCATATTGGGAAAAACTATTTTCATATATCAAACATATTTTCATATTAGGAAAAAATATTTTCTTATACCAAACATATTTTCACATTGGGAAAAGAAATATTTTCACATATCAAACATATTTTGATATTGGGAAAAAAAAAATAGTTCCATCTATTTAACCGCATTCAAAAATAAAGATCAGCTGAAGAAAGCTGCAGTTACACATTTCAATAACGAAAATTTCGTTGTTTCCATAGCAAAAAAATTGAATCGACAGTGCTCCAATACTCCCAATTTTAATTTCGGTTTAAAAAATAATTGGTGGGGTTGGAATCACATCATAATAAATCTGCATGTCAAATTGAACATGTGTAGTCCAATGGTTGTCAGAAATCGTGATTATAGAGCATTATATTAAGCATTATTATTCCATTATTATAAATCCCGAATATTTTAACAAAATATTTCAATATCAAATTACGTCATGAATTAACTACCATGAACAGTTTTATGTTTTAGCTACACCAAAATCTAAGAAAAACGGCATTTTCATCGAAGTAAAAGATTAGAAGTGAAGGATTCTTGCATTCCTTTGAGGGTATTTTGTAAGAAGAAAAAATATTTTTAAGCACAGGCTTCTCATCTTTAATATAACGTATGGAAAATTTAAATCGTTTTAGTATTTCCAAAGTAATCATTATTTGTAAACGCTTTCAGCAAATTTCTTCGCTTTAAATTTCAAGAATTTAGAAACTGTTTCAAGAGTGCAAAACCGACTTAGAATAGCCATCAGGTCCAATTTCACATTTCTAGCCCTTACTGTTCTAAAAAAAAATCACAACTTAAAATATTTCAGAACATTTACGTTTCATTTTACACTTTTAGCTTTTGATGCTTTTAGAACCGCTCTTAGTGAGCTTTTAGATATTAAAACCAATGACCATCTCAAATTTCACGTTTTTAATTTCTATATCTACAAATAAATAGCAATTTTGGAAAGTATGTCGCTTTTCGTCAATTTGATATCAGTTTTGCAAAGGTAAGGCTTATTTTAAATACAGACTATCATCAATACTTTCATGAAATTCTTTTCTAAAAAAGCCTTAGTGGTTTCAAAACAATCGCAATTTTAGTACGTTTATTGTTCCTGAAACTTTTTATTTTATTTTATTTTTAGGAACTGCTTTGTGCGTGTATGTTCGTCTTAAAAATAATAGACAAATTTCATGTTTACTGAACTAATAATTACTAAAAAACCGCATTTTAGAATGTTTATAGAACATTTAAATCATTACACAATTTTATATTTTAAATTCTTTAGAAGCCGTTCTGAGCATTTGCATAAGAAAGTAACCATTATGCGAAATAAGTTTGTATGGATTTCTACCCACAGCAATATTAAAAAGCTCGTAAATATTGAAAGTTTCTTCCTCCTGAACACTCTTGGAAATACTGGTGCCGACATTCAATGTTATTTATATTTGAGCAGAGACTGTCACCATCATCTATCCAACGCCATCTTTCAACTCGATAGTGAAAACCAGTAGATTTATTCTGGATAATCTGGAAATTACAATAGAAAAATTATGTAAATAAAAAACGAATAAAACAGCAATAACCTAAAGGAGTTCAAAGCAATTATTTAGTTTCTTATTTATTGTTAATTGATAAGTTCAAGCCAATTTCCTTGAACTGGCCCGAAAATTAAAAGCATCATCAATAGAGATAGTTCATTGAAACGCAAACAGAAGTAAAATAAGTTTATTTTTCGGAAAGTTTTTCTCTGCATTTAATATCCTATTTGCCGTATACTCAACTGAAAAATATAAAAAAAATTTCTGTCGTCCCCTTTTTTGAAAGTTATTTTATCACAGTGTTGAGGTTTGTAACAAACATATTCTATTGAAAAACCACAGTAATTAATTATTTCGCTGTTACTTTGTCCGTTTTATGCGGCTACGCTAGTTGAATTCTATGATTTATTTTATTTTGTAAATATATTTTTCTTTATATATTAAATGGAAATACCGTATTTTTTTACAATAGGAAACATGACTAAAAATAAGAGAGTATAATAATCGTATCTCTATTAAAATTTTATTTTTATAGAATACTATGTAAACGGCAGATGGCAAAATGTGTGTAAAAAGTACGTAAAACTATTTACCCTTTACATCGATAGTAATTTAGTTTTTGTCACTTAGAATTTTCTTAATAATGATACTGAATTAATGATTCTCAATTAGATACAATTATATTTATTTTGTCTGAAAATAAATATCCATATTTACCCACGAATTTCAAATGTAAATTCTTTATATCTATAAATCAAAATGTTTTGAAAATTAAATTTTAAAAATTAAAAAACCTGACTGCGTAAAAAGCGAACTAATTAAATATTTCTCATCAATGTGAAACTATTTTTTTTTCAATTCCTACTATTAGATCACACTCTTGTATATATATCTTGTTCAAATTTTCAATCGTTAATAAAATACTTATTATTCATCCAATCAAGCTCAAACTAATTTTTTAAAACTTGTACTAGATGGCACTTGATGTTAATTCAGTTTTTTTTCAAATATTAATTCATTAATTAAATTAAATTAATTAATTTTCAATAATCGAGAGCGCCCTCTTCTTGATCAAGGCATTTTAAGCGCCACTCAAGAGGTAAGAAGAAATGGGAGAAACAAAATTCTCTTATCGACCTAAGTAGGAATTGAATTAAAATATTTTTTTATATTACTTGTCTATATTACTTGTTTCTATTACTTACCTATTTTTTTTTATTTACTTGTATTGATGACTTTTAAGTTGTATTTAATTGTTAGTTCCTATCTATAAACATTGTTTTGATAAGGTCTATAGATGTCTATGATGGTTAGAGTTGCAGTAAAGCTAGAGATCCTACATACACAACTTCCAGGTTGTATAATATTTTAACTGAGATTCTGACTGTAAAATACTCAATGAGACATCATCTTCATTTTGAAAGACCTATACAATGATATGCCACTCAATAGGGTGCGTAATTGTTTTCGACTCTAGGGCCATTTTGTATTTTATGACCGCCATTTTGAATTTATAAAAACAAAACCCAGCCTGTAACCATCGGGCCGTTAAGACGAATTGATAGAGACCTCATTCATTAAAATCCATCCAGTAATTGGGATGTTTAGAGGGTATAAAGAAATCCACATATACAGATACGCGTGAAACACATAATCCTTCTTTTCAGTCGGATAATTATTATACAATGCAGAAGAATAATTTTCGATGAACTTAAAACTACATTAAAAGTAAATGAAAATAAATAAAAGATCAAGCTGTAAAAGCTTATTCCTTTATCACTGCTCAATAAGTTTCTGTGGAATGTATTGTTTTTTTAATGTCAATATAGATAAAAGAAGCCGATCTTCTTGAATTATTCTCAACAGCAGGATTGGGAAATGAACAACAGGAATAGGGAGCATCATTTGATCTGTAAGCAGAAGAAGTAGGAATTTTTTTTCTTTGGAAATTTTATTCTCCTCTATGTTGTTTGATTTCCTATTTACTGAGTTCTTTACGAAAAAAGATCACAAATTGTGTTTGTTTTCGTTGCTTTTCCCGAAATAAAATTACTTTTATTCCATAGTTTGTTACTTATTTTGTTTCCAGAAAATTGCTTTAATGTAAGTTGATATTCTCTTGGTTATTTTATATCATTAACTATAAGAGTCTAGTGAACTGCTTAACCCATTAACGCCAAAATTAACAAAATTTGATTTCCCCCCCCTTGAAATTGGTACATATGGGTAGAAATAAATAAATTTAAAGTATATCAAATGCATTTTGAAACATTTTAACTGCAAACCTATTTCTTAAGCCGTCCTCATTTGAGGATGCTGGGCGTTTATATGTAAAAATGAAAATTTTTTACATAAAATTATTTAGTTTTAATATAAAAACAAACTAATGTGAAAAATAATCTTAAAAATCAAAATTTAGTAAGACGTAAGATTTTTTTTTTTTTTTTTTTTTTTTTTTTTTTTTTTTTACATTTTTAAGGTTGATTTTTTGTGTAAAAAAGAGGAAAATATTGTATGCATAATGTTGCATTGCATTTCATACAATATGTTCTTGATTTTCAAGAACAGTTATATTGGCAACGCCTTTGTTTCTCTCTTTTACCAATTGCATGCTGTATTTTGCCGAATTTTATGTCAGGAGGCACATTGATCTCGATGTTATTTGCCTTTGTACTGACCTTCCCAAAATAGCTTTTGTATCGACTCCGTTTTTTAAATATTTTACTGCAATATACCTTCTAAAATCTTTGGTTGTTGTCAACTTAGTACCATGGATCTATTTATAAATGACATAGCCATTTGTAACAATCTTTCAGCCTAGCAAGAATTAAAAAACACCATTTCTTTCCTCGTATGGCTATATAATGTTTCTCAAGAAGACACTCGTGAAGGTCGATCCCCGCCCCCCCTCCATAAGTGAGGTATTGGAACTTACAGCATGAGGTTGATTCACTTTCACCTTTTAACAAGAATTTCATTTGTTTTTTTCCAAATTTAGTATCGTGAAACCCCCTCTCATTTTTATTCATTTCCTTATCATCCATTATTGGGCATTTTTCTGTACGATGCCACACAGAGCCCAGAGTTTATACCCAAATCTGATAGGTTTAGATTTTATAAACTGTTTCAGTGTATGATGACCTTATTACAGAACCATAATTTCATCAGCATACAAATTTTCATGGAAAATGCCCCATTTCTGAAAATTCGTGGGAAGCATTTCTAACAAGGGACGCATTTTAAATGATCTGTCATGGTTTTTATACTGATGTAATATATTATCATGGAAATGTAATAATTTCTTGAGAAATTTCTACTCACAGCATTCTTCACTTTTGTTACTCCTAAATGATCTGCTTCTGCTCAGTAGTGGGTAAAGTATGATAGCCCAAAACTATCATAATTCCTATAAATGTTTTTTATTTCCTCTTTACTCTCATTATAGTTCAACTTAGTTTTTCTCTTTGTGAGCATATCGATTAGTTTCCTCTACGATCATATCATAAACACTTTCAGTAAAAAATTCTCCAAACAGCTCAACTGGACTAATATTATTAGTTCCCGCTTTCAATATCTCAGAATGTCTTTTAGATGAGTTTTCCAAAGTCTCGAGTGTGTAAGCCGGAGTTTCATTCACCCATACAACTGATATTTCTCTTTCACGTTTACGGAATTTTTTTTTCCCTTTTTTATCCGAAATAATACAGTAATCATTATCATCCGTTATGGTAATTTTCAATGTACCTGCAACATCTGATACAACTTGAATACCAAAATTATCATAATCGAATTGCTCTTCATTTGTTGGATCATCTACATACGGGGGCTTTGATATAATATCTGCTTCTATTTCTTCAGAAAAAAAAGATAAGCAGTTTCGTCTTCTAAGATATAAATATTTTATTTCTACTCATTTTTCAGTGTTCATTTATAGATTATCTAAAAAAATGCATTAAGAAACAAATCTGAATATAAATAAAAACTATACCCAAACGCTCAGCGTCCTTAAATGATGAAGGATAACTTTTCCTGTTTATTACTGATATATTAACAACAATAAATATTAAAAAACATGCTTATGGTCTATCTAGTTTGCATTTATACCAAAGCGAAAGAATTTACCTCACAAATCCAGTTCATCAATAGTATAAAATATGCACAATGTGATTGCCAAAAATTCCGGAAAATTCTACTGTATCATTCCCGCGCATTTTACTTACTTCCAAAAAAATCATATATCTCGCATTGTGTGGGTCTGCCAAATAAGACGAATTTGTAAATAAAAGTTTATATTTTTTAATTTAACGTAGAAAATAGCAATTTTTTACAGCGTCAACAAATGAGGACACTAGGCGCTAATGGATTAGTATATTGCAATTGTTTTGTAAGAAAGTTTTGTATTTTAAATAGAAATATTCTAATTTAGTTCTACTTATCGAAAAAGCTATATTTATAATACGTATTTATAAGCAATAGAGAGTTATATTTACAATGTAGATGAAATAAATATATCGAAATTTAGGTGGTATAATTTTCGTGATTTTAATAATATTAGTGGTAAACTTAATTTTGTAATTTACATTAACGCTTTAAAATATACTTTTACGATGATGTTATTTTCTACAAGTGAAGGGATTTCATCACCTGCACAAATGCGTACTCGCCTGGTAAATTAAGTCAGTTTTACTTTATTACATAAAAGATTTAAAATTTATGTATTTTAATTACTAAAATGGAATTAGACTTTCTAATATATTTAAAGACTTTTTTTATGAATATTTGTGTTTTCCGAAATTCGTACACATTCTCTAGATATATAGAGAGATACATTCGACTTTTGTCGGACCCTGTATCATAAAACAAACATTACTATGTTGAAAATGCTGAATCAAAAATATATTTTTGAAACAAAAAAATAAATTGTTCAATATTAAAATAAATGTGTGTTGCTATAACTAATTCTTCTTTTATTTCACCAAATACTAGTTCAAATTGTGAAGGCATATAAAAAATTAAACACGAGTTCTTAAGTGAAATATCTTAGCACAAGTTTTACCTTATAGAAAATCTTTTATTTATTTATTTATTTTTAATCAAACCTATCATCTTTATTCGAGACTTAAATCTACTGTTATGATCTATGATGCATCAAATCAATTAAAAGTGGTTTGGCCAAGAAACTGGTCACAGAGTTTATACACTAGTCTGCTATTACATAACTATTGGATATTTGACAATTCAAGAAAATACAGATTATTTTACAATTTGAATGCTTGTCTTTTTAAAGTAACATTCGATTTTTTTTTCAGCGAATATTTTTTTTTAGTGTTTGATATTTGTATAAAACATTCAATTTTATAGTTTAAAAAATGTAAAGGATTGTTTTTTATTAAATTTTCCTTTAAGAAATATCCATGTACATCGGTATTATAGTTTTAATGTATATACATTACTCAAAATAATTAAGGGAACAGACGGATGTAACGTAATTAGACAACTACGTACACCGATAAGTAACGTAAAATGTTTTGAAAATTCCAAAATTACGCGATATATTTGAATACACGACTTGGCGTGTTACGGCGTACTACCCGACGTAACAGACTTCAATTTGGCCAACACAACTAAGTGTAGAGTATGCTATATAAATCGCAAGAAGTCTCATTCCACGGCTGTGGAACATGAAACATGAAATGTAGAACGGCAATCAGGAAAATGCCGTCCATGTGCTGCCATAAAAATTAATGAGAAATATAACCTGTTCACAGGTCGTTGGGAAAGAACAGGCAATACTACTCAGCTACAAAAACAACCTCTCTTGGTATGTAGACGGACAGAGGGTTTCGAGACAAATATTTAGAAGTAGGCTTCATCAGGGTGGTTTCTATGCTTGTTGAATAACACATAGAATCATATTGAAGCATGTTAAAACCACATAAACTGCTCAAGACAAGCATCCTTTTCTCCAAATACATTAAAAGAAACTGACGAACGATATATATACTAAGAGACGCATTGTTTGAAGGTTTCCAAATAAAATAAACTTTGTTGGAATTATGAACATTATTACTTGCGTTGTTATAGCATATTTACATGAATAGATGTTCGAAATATCCTCGGCAAATATTGAAACATACGTGCTTCGCTGAACGATTAACGTACTTTTGATTCACCAGAAATATTTTACATAATTTCGTGGACACTATGATATTAGATTCTGTTTTCTCCCCTATTCCACGCCACATTGAAATTTTTCTCGTTTTGCATGCAGGTATTGTCATTTCATAGCAAATGACTATGTGATATCTTATATGGATTAATGATTTCATATTTGCAATAAAGATCAATTTATTTTCAGAGGATATGACATAACCTTTTCTTACGCATTTTTTCTTAAACAGTCGTAGTCAAACAATCAAGTGCGATTTTTTAGTCAATTTACATGTACTTGGATCAAGAAATTCAGCTGAGAACATTTTAGGAGGTCGCGACATAACATCTTCTACATTTCAACTGCAAATTAGGGAGTTGACATATTTATTACCATCACACATATAAAGATCATTTGTTTTATTTTATTTTATTTTTTATTATTATTTTTTTTTTCAAAACACGTCCCTTATTTTCGCATTTATTATCAGGAAACTTCATGATCAAATTTATCAGTTCAACATTTCTGTACTTTCGTAAGCAAATAATATATGTTTTTCTAAAATTCTCTTATTTAATATA
Organism: Maratus speciosus; assembly: GCA_963932465.1. NCBI lineage: Eukaryota > Metazoa > Arthropoda > Arachnida > Araneae > Salticidae > Maratus > Maratus speciosus. The sequence continues at coordinate 126,016,251 of OZ010795.1, read as the reverse complement.
TGCAAAAAATTAAGGTGGTCCGGGTGTAATAATTCTAAAAAATAAATGCATTTTTTTATTGGCTTAAAACAAAATACGGAGTTTTTAGCGTTAAATACCGCAAACCGCATGCTTTTATCTTCATTATGTCCAAAGATATAACACCTTTTGCCTTGAGAAGCGATGCATCAGCTACCCGCTGACGAGAACTTTAACTTCATTTATCTCAGAATGAAATTTTTCACGATTTGTCCACTTTAAAAGAATACATCTAAAGTTCCTTGCAAGATACATGTATGAAATTTTAACAGAGATTTTATGCTATATTTCCAACAAATTATCTTCAGGATTTTTAATTTTCGAGTGATAATTGTGAAAATATGCTAATTAATGCAAAACTCACTCATAAAAAATAATTGTTTTTTATTTAAAATTTTTATATAAAATTCCTAATAAATATTTTAAGAAATCCTGAAGACAAATTAAAATGACACATTTTCTGTATACAAAAGTGTAAAAATTTTGTAAATCAAGTAAGTACTTCCAGAGTTAATCAAAACTTAAATATGTTTAGAATTTTACAATTTAAATTTAAGAAATGTTTAACATTTTTCAGATTTTTTTACATACATTCTTATTATATTAAAAAATAGTCCAGAAAAAAATTTCATAACGAAATTTCTATAAATAATAATAAAAAAAATTGAGCTTCGGACCCCATTAAAAATAAACTAGTTTTATCATTTGATTTTATGGCCTTTCCAATTTCTATGGAAAACTTGTAATTTTTTTCACAAATACTAAAGATAGATTAAATCTAGAATACAATAAATAATTTTAATTAGCGTTCAAATTTTACAAAATTGGAAAATTTATTTAATTTTTTTTTTTTTAATTTAGGACAACAAGCATATAAATTTTTCTTCTAAATAAATGAATCATGTCAGAGAAATAATGATAAATTGAAATTCTAATGAAGAAAGCTAGAAAAACAAGGTTATTTCAGTAATAAATAATATTTAAGAATATTGAATTGATTAAAAATTATTCAGAATTTAATAACATATAGCACATTTTATCTGAGAGACTTTATTTCTTCATTATTCCTAATAAAAAGAAATATTCCAAACAATATAAATGCATATATGCATAACTGTTCATTTTTGTGTTTTTCTCTAACCAATAAAATTTAATAGAAATTTTGCACTATTTAATTCTCGAAATCTACGAATAAGTAAAGAAGCTGTTTGTAGTATATTATATTGGTATAAGGAATACATGATTGACTGCAGCTATTCCTATGTTACTCAGTTTTCTTATGACGTGTAATTTAATAAATCTTTTCTTGGCAAATTAAAACAAATTATTTATTACAATTAGGAAAAAAATCATCTGAAATTACTCACTGGCTGCTGAAATAGAAAACTGAATGTTTCCTCTTAAGAGTGAAATAAATTTTTATTATAAATATAATTAATCAGGAAGATTAAGGGAGAATTTATTGTTATTTATTTTTACATTTTATATTCTTAAATAATATTTTATCGAGACCCAAAAAAAAACCCGCCTAGAATCTATTTTGTCGACATAAAACCATAGATACGTAGATTATAGTATAAATTTAAATTGATAACTTTCGAAATGTAAATTTATTAATTTAGAAATGTTCAAACACTTTAATTCAAAAATCTGCACCATGAACAAATATTTGAATTAAAATTTATTTATTTTTTTAATTAATTAGGGTGGTTTTATTACCTTTCGTAATTATAATGAGAGATATGTGCGCCATTTTTCATCGTAGAGTTTTTTCTTATGTATGTGAGTATAAAAACTAGCTCTCGCAGAGTAGCTGCGAACCTTCTTCCGGCGACATTGGCCTCTCAGGGCCTAGACTTGCGCGCAACTGGCACGGAATGAGCCCTCCTTAAAGAAGTTTCCTCATCGTGCTGCTGCCGCCAGCGCGCGGCCGCGCACGACATAACTTGCACCCAAGAATTAGATGTTCGGTCGAAACGACAGATACCCCACCAAACCAAAAGAGCCAAATGGTTCTTTTTTTGGTCCCTCCGCAGTTCACCCGACGACCCGCGGGTTTGAACTCCTATAAAGGAGTCGAGCCCACGAGCCACTGCCGAGGATCCCTACGGGGTTATTACTTTACGGAGGTTCCGCAAGATCAACGACCATTATCTGGCAAAGACATTTTTGAGGAACAACCGATTAAAGTGAAGGCTGCCCGTAGCGAATACCCTCTGAGGGACGGGGAACACCCCTCCTGGCGGAAAGTGCCCCGCTCAGGGTTTTGCGCCCGGCTCCCGCGCCCCACGACAGAGCCCCTGGTGGCTCGGCGTCGGGAGCCGAGCTAGGTGCATTAGCGACCCCAGGAGGTCACAGAAAGCTCCTCCTAGACGGGATGAACCCCGCCTCGCTAGGGAGTCTGATGACATGGAGTCCCGCCTGGCCCACACACAGACCCCATCGGCGACGGGGCGACAGGAGAGGCCGGAGGAAGCCAGGTCCACCACTACCTTACCTCGCGGCCGCCGAGGGTACCTGAGCACGAGTTCTCTTGACACCGTGCAAGAGCGACCGCTGCCTTGTTAGTTGACCGAAACACAACTTCACTCGGAGGTTACGAACACGAACAGGCTGTCAAGGCTACCTCACGGCTCGCGGACCCAGCCAACCGACGTCCATTGTGTACCGATGCCCCAAGACGAACCCAAGAAAGGCCGGCAGGCGTTAGACCGAAAACGCGGATAGGAGAATGAATCTCACGCGGCCCGTTCGATCGGTACCTACCACCCGACCCAAATTAGGTCCGCAATGAGACCCCGTGGCTTTGCTTTCGAAAGTTATGATTAGAAACCGCTATGACCGCACCTTCGGGCGCGGCAAACTCTGAAGGCGTCTAGACACGTTGGTCATGAGTCGGACCGAGAGTTCGCCCGAGATTCAACGCGCCACCGCTTTAGTCGGCGAGCCTCCGGCCCGTTTCCTGCGGAGACGGATCGAAGAGAAGTTACCGCAGCGTCGTTCAGGCACTGCGAGAAATCCTCTCGCAAGACAAGACGACATAGCTTCGGGACGCGTTAGCCACCCTCCATGATCGTCCTTTGATACAAAAAAGGGTTTCTCCTCTCTCCGTCAACCTAGGGGGTGGCACACAACTACCTTAGCTACTAAAATCTCGGCGGAATGAGCCGCCTGATACAAAAAGTATGCCAGGAGCTGTTCGAACCTCACCCTTCTATGGCTCCGGGAATCCCTGCATGGCGTTTCCGCGAGGCCACCTACGTCACAAATGAGCACAGAGACATTGTTCTTCAAGATCCGCAATCTCCTCTCACACTCCCTCTTTGTCAATTGGTGGACGGGGTCCTACCACATTTGCTTACCCTTTGCCTAGAGTCACAATGCGGTCAGAGACCAGCTCTCGTATCAGGCCATTGAGCGTTGCTATCCGGCAACCTCGAAAACCAAGGCGCCGGGGCCGAGTCAGTCCGCGGGTCCGAAGACCACTCGCGCATTCACAACTTCCAATACCCGTGGCCGCTGGACTTGAGGCCTCTCGACCGTGAGCCACCCTAGGAGGCTGTGGATCGTCCATGTCCTGCCCCTCTCGCTCGACACAACGAGCGCTGAAAGAGCGCTGAAAGCACACAAGGAGGCCTTAAGTCTCCTTTCCAACTCAAGCGACCGTTTTCGGATCACCCGTAGGGCGACTGCATGTATGTGATTATACAAGAATATAAAAAATGTATATAATTATTACTACAATAAATGCTAATTAATTTGAATTACTATATAAATCCTCATTTATCAGTTGCAAAATGTCTATTCAAAGTAATTTTAAAAGGTGAATATTATGGCGCGGTCCGGTGTATGATTATCTCTTAGAGCACATCTCAACGATTTTTTTGAAAATTTGTATTTTTTTTTTCCCTTGAGAAACAGTTTCTTGCTTGATCAACATTTTACAAGATAAAAAAAAAATCATAAATTTAAAATAATTTTTAGTGTCATTCTGGTTATTATAAATTATATAACGAACAAACATGACACGTTATTCAAAATAGTTTTTATTGCGATTACCTTTTAATCTGTAAATCATAGAACGACAACAAATTATAAAATGTAACCAAACTAAGTAAATATATTAGATATTATTTTCGAATATCCTGTAATCGCATTAAAATAAGAAATTACATTTTTAAGGGCCTTTTTGTATATAATGTTTAATATATTATGATAGTATGCATTGTATGAATTTTCAACCTTTTATAGAGCTGAAATACAAACTTCCAATGTCGGAAATAACTGAAAAAACAAAAAAAATGCTGAGTATTATAATTTAACAAGTTAATTTTTGTCTTAAAAGGATTTTTTTTTTTATATGCGTGGTAACATTTTTATAAAGATTAATGATAGGGAATATGTGTGGTACAAACTTAAATCATATTTTTAATTTTAAAAAAATATATTTATATAGCTCCTTCTAGAACAAGCGCAATAGTTAAAATATTTACTTGGTATGAAATTTTTTTTCCAATTTTTCATCCATTCATTAAATGTATTCCACTATCATCCTAATATTAAAGATTAATCGCCATTTGTTTTTTTTTTCTTCTAATTCGAATCACAAATATACAAACACCCTTTAAAAAATACATAAATAAAAAAATAGAATTTTAAAATAAGTATTAACTTTGTATTAACTTGTAATAAGTATTAACTTTGTAAATAAGTATTATCTTTGGCTATAGACAAATCGCTTTTAAAAAGAAATATACTTATATTGAATAAAAGTTTTTACTTAATGTTTTCTTTCTTGAGCTGAAGCCACTTAAACGTTGACCACCTTGTCTTTTAAGTAATTTACGAAGACTGGCTTTTCCTTATCTATCGAAACAGAGGATAAATCTAATTACACGCATCGAACAATGTTAGAAGAGTTTGATTTGAGTTAGATGTTCATTTTTCATAGTAATTTTTTACTCTGTATAATGTATAATATGATTTATAAATGATATAAGATTTATAATATTGATTAAATAATTCATTAATAGTTTGACAACAAACCATATGTGCTACAGAAAATGCGCTGAAAAAACGATATAAAAATTATGTATTGCTATATCAAAAACATTATTAAATTTGAAAATAAGGAGCCTTTGTAAAGCTAGTTTTTACATGTACAGATGGATCTTTACAGTCAATATTTAAATCCTCTATGCTACTTACTGCTCGAATAAACTTTCCCTTTCAATTTTGTGTATAAATGAAAGCTTACACCAAAAAGTTTGCTATTATAAGTTAAATAAGGTTAGTTGAGGCAAATGGGCCATGATTTTACAATGGGACTCTGGAGCTTCTGACAATTCAGCTGTTTTCATGTTCATTTGAATTAAAGTCTGAACTTCTGTGAATCTGTTCAGTTAGGTTTCCTCTATTAGACAGAAATGCTCAAAATTACATTTTAATATTTAAAATATAAAAATTTGCATATTTCATCTTTCTTTCTTCATGGGTCCAGTTGCCGCATAAAAATGGGGTAAGTGGACCAGGAGGGTCTAAGTTCCACACGCGTTTATTTATTTTTTTTATTTTCATGTGCGATATCAGGTCCTGTTTGAAAAACTGTAAACAACTTTTAAAAAAATTTAAACCAGGTAGATCATGTAAATTATATATCAATAAAGAGCGTTGTAAGGGAAACATTTGCTGTCAATGTATCTAAAAGAAACACTAAATTTGAAAATATTAGATTTATTTATACCAAAAACATAAAAATTATGTACTTTAAAGTACTTATGTACTTTAGTATAGGTAACAAGTATAAATGTCACACGGGTATTTTAAGGAAAAAATAGCAAGGTAAATCTATAAACAAACGGCTACTTAAGTACTTAAGTACTTTATCTGTATCCAGGAGTCGCATTTTATAGAGGAATTTTATTGTTCATACCAGAATCCTTAATGAGTTACCTTCATGATCATTTTATTTAACATATTCTAAAGAAAGGTGCGATGAAGATATTATTTTCAAAATAGTGGTAGGAACAATAAAAGTTACCCTATAGAATACGACTCCTGTATCCTACAATTTCAAGGTTTGGCTATCTCGCTTTCAGGAGCAAAGTATTTGCATTCGTAAAATGTTGAAATTATTTTATGACACCAGTATTTACAAGAGAATCTATTTGAAACAACTAAAAGTATATATTCGCGTGCTTAATAAAGATGAAATATTCATTATAAAATTCCGGTGCCAATGTGGCAATTAGGAATTAAAATTATGTGATGGCATAACGGCATCACCGCCTCTCAAGCGGTCAAGAAATTTGGTTTGATATCACCCAATATGATTTTTTTAAATTTTATTACGTAATTTTAACAAGGTATTCTATAATATTCTTTATTGTGAGCAAAAACAATGGAAAAATTTACTTCCCGTTGGAAAAGAAACTCAAAAAAAAATATTTATAACTATTGGGGTAACTGGATCCAGCATGGTCCAGTTACCCCGGATACATGTCCCAGTTAGCCCATTCTTGAAAAATTCATGGGGTAACTGGGACACCGGGCTTGCATTTGAAACATGAAGTAAATATGAATAGAAATCTAATAATATCAACGTATTTATATACCTAATCTTAAAAAAAAAGATTGTTTAATAAAAGTACTTACAGTATTTTAATAAAAAGCCAAAGAAGTTCAATCACATTAACGTTGTTTTCAAAAAAAGAAACGTAAATTTTCGACAACCTATCACAGCAAAGAGAGTGTTATCATTGAGTTGTTTTGGGTTGTTTTAGGAAGTAGAGGTTAAGTAGCATTGTTCACAAAAGCTAAAACTTAAAATACATCAACGGTTTTTTATAAAATAGCCTATGATCCAGTTACCTCGTGGGTCCAGTTACCCCAACTAACCTTATATACCTTCTTAACTCTCCAGCCCCGGGCGAATTTTTCAGTGGGTTATTATTATTTTTTAATTACGATTGTTTGATCCCCACCACTTTTTTTAAGTAGAAATTGTCACTTTATTTAATTACGGATAAAATAATGCCAGACTAAGCCGAATTATATGCTTTTAAAAAATGGTGGGAGTACAGCAGTCTGAATTTTTTTAAAAACAGCACACTGGAACGCGAAAATAGCGTTTCCTGGAGGATTAAATAGGTTTCGAGGGTAAATTCTCCCGAGGGTAAATTTCGAGGGTAAATTCCTCTTCGCAGCATTTTCACTATTTACGCATCATGTAATTTTCCCCTTTTTTCTGAAAACATGTTCCAAGGGTAGAATACCTATCGATGCTTTCATCAAAATAATTTGTCTTCGTCGAATTTGTTAACGGTGGAATTTTTCTACTTTAATCTATACGTGACCTATATCAGTCTTTAAACTAAAGATGGACTCTTCAGTAAGATTCTTAGTTTTAAAGAGTTCATAATTCACGTTAAGTCTTTTCCTAAAGACACACATTCTTGTGCATTTTATCTTGAAATCAAAAGCGTGATCATACATTCTGTGCGGGACCTGTACATTTCAGAAAACATTTGATTGCTACAAATTTGAAATACCCCAGTTCTTCACTTTAGTATCCCAAAAACTAAACAGTGAGAACTGTTTATTTTAATATGGCTGTCATAGTTCGTAGGTCCTTCTTTTTTTTCCATCTTAGGAAATGAATCTTTCGTTTACATGGATGGGAATTTGAATAAATGAAATACAAAAATGCATCTAACAAGCTTTTCTTGCTCAGTTTATTTGTTTCAATCTGTGTTTCATTTTGTTTTTGATAGCCTCTTATAGTCAAAAGTATACTGCTGAACTTTAGCAATCGTGATTTTATGAAAAGTTAATTTTATGTTTTAAGCATTGTTGAAATGTTTTTGCTCCCAGCATCTCGTTTATTTTAGGCGATTTTCAATTATTTACCAGTTTTCCAAAGATTTAATTTTTTTCTAGGAGATCTCTCCTTTTGAGGTAGTAACCCCAAAATAACTCAACACTGTATTATCAGCGACAGTGAACTTGTGGGCAACGTTTAAAGACGGAGACATCTCTTTTATAGTGCTGACCTGCAAACGTTGGAATCGATTTTTGAACAAGAAGGATAAAAAGGAAATTAAAAAAAAAAAAACTTTAAAATAGCAACTTGATGTGAAATAAGTAGTTCATATGCCTTTTCACATAATAGGGATCAATTTCGCAAAGAATCTTAAATCGTTTTAACATGATGTCATTCTTTTCATTTAATTACTTTTATTTAAAAAAATAGTTTTAAGTTAAAATTTTCCGTATTCATCACTAATTATTAGACACATAATAATTGATATTAGCTCATAAAAATTTATTAAGTAGTTATTATAGTTTTTATGCTACTTCTTTATTATTTATTCTCTGATTAACAGTTTTTTAATTGTTGATGTTCTCTTGAGTCATAATATTTCATAATATTGAAAAATAAAGTAAATTTATAAATTTTCTATCTTCCAAATATTTACACCAGTAGTACATTTTATCCATCAAAGATAAACTTATAAAAATACAAACATTTTTAATTGAATAGTATAATTCTGCAGTGGTATCTTATTCAAATGCGTGCCTGTTTGTACAATTTAATGGACTATTTTATTTATCCTTTATAAGTTTTAGAGAATTACGAATAATTTCAACAGAGATTTAAAATTCTACAATTAAAATTAGCATATATTGAAATAGTGGAGTATCATGGGGATTTTAATTTGTAGTTTATGAATTACTTAAAAGTCTAAATTCTTAATTAAGCATTCTATACTAATTTTTAAAAATGAATATTGATTGTTGTGAGTCCATTAAAATATTCCCTTTACAATAATATAACTCTTATGATGTATATATTAAACGGAATAATTTTGTTTTAGATTTAATTATGATATTTGCATACTAAACTACATCTCAACGGTGAAAAATGTTTCGCTGAGCGATAAATTGCATCTGAAAAAAGTAAAGCGGAAAATAAGAGTATTTACAGAAATATATGTAATATAAATTTATTTAATTTTCTCTGCCAACTTATTTCTTTGAAACTTTTGTATTCTAATGTTTTACAACCACATATCGTAACTAAAGGTATAATCTATGTTGACTTCCCTGAAATTAATATTATCAAAATACTAATTATGTATTACTTAGTACTTCTTTTTTTTATGAAAAGTTATGTTGTGGGATCCTAAATTAATACCTGCTGTTTTTCTACACCGACAGTTTTGAAATAAAAAAGTGTCAGTCTTGCTTAGTTTTCATTATTTGATCTAAAATTTTTCTTTATGTTAAAACAAAAAGTTTTTTATTTATTTATTTATTCGTAATTTATTTTGCTTTGTGTAGTTCTCTTTTTCAACTAAAAATTTATAAAAAGACACAGCTACTTTCGGGTCAACTATATTGTTTTATGAAATGTTTGAGCCTTTGCAAAATCTCTTGGTGCAAATCGAACTGCAATATGACAGTCGGTAACTTGTTCGTTAATTTTTGAATGGTGAAATGATTTCACAGACATTTTGAAATAATTTTTCTTTTGTCGCGTAATATTCCACTTACTAATAAGTCTTTTTGCACAAACGACATTTTTATACTACAATGTTTAACTTTTATAGATATTTTGAAAAATGAAATTATTCTAATGCTATTATACATAGAAAAATCTAAAATGGTATGGATAAAGGCAATGTAAAATCAGCAAATATATTTATGGTGCTACAGATATCTGTATTTATATCGGCTGAATTTCAGTCATTTACTCTAACTGTCTTAGATTCCCCGCTTGTACACAATTAGAGTGAAACTGCATGCCGCGTAAGAGATGGCTTTTTTCAAACCAATGTGGGAACAGGTATTCTCTGTTTTAAGTGATTTCGCCAATCATTATTTTAACTTTATATCATCAACATTCTTAGTTTTTTAAAAGCTCCCATTAATAGGAAAGATTATTTTTTATTTACGATATAAAATTAACCCGTTTCGTTACGCACTATATGGTTTATCCCCATTGCTAAGAACAAAAGAGCGTGAGAGAGAGAAAGAGATTGTGTGTGATTTAAAATTTACAGTATTTCTTTATATTTGCTTTTATATAAATATCTACCAAGTAACATCATTATGAGTTCTTAATCATATTTAATTTCAATAATTTAAAGATTTTTTGAAAACATTAAAAGATGTTTAATGAAATTTAATACAAAAACCAGCATTTAACTCGTTTATTTTCATTCATGTTGTGATATTTCTGTAACATAACAATGGCGTTATGAAACTATTTTTGTGTTAGGTAGACAAAATGTTGCCTATATTATTATTATTATTATTATTATTATTATTATTATTATTATTATTATTAAACATAAACGCTTTTCCAAAGCTTAAAAACTAAATATACAAGAAAAATCATCAGGAAACCAAACATTTAATTCTTAAAGATATAAAATTGACTAAAAAATTAATGGGATTAGTGGAGAGTGTCGCGTGATCAAAATCTTCTTTCCTTTAAAACACAGGAGAAACATTTTATGTTGTATAAATTATATTGATATTTTTTACGTGATTCTTTTGTTTATGTTACATTTTAAGCTTTATTTTATTATTATGGAAGAAAATGATAGATTGTAACAAATTATTGTGATTTCAATGTAACTTTTATTTTCATATATAATATAAAAGTAAACTTTTTTGTTCATTATTTCAAAAAAGACTGCATTAAGCGATGTAATAAAAATGCATTTTCTCAAACGAGAGATTTATTTCGAACATTTTTTCTTCTAACAAAGACTCCATTTCCTGATTATATCATTCCTTTTCAATGACGGCCGATATTCTATAGCGTTGAAAAGATCTTTTAAAAAAGATCTTTTTCGTTAGTAGAATTGAATTTGGATTGACAAAAAGATTCCCTGTGTCGTTATGCAACAGTCCATTCTCATAAAAACGTTACATATGTAAAATTGGAACATATCGACTTAGTAGATAGCATTTTATTATTTTTGTAGTTTTCTGTAAAATGAATTTATACTTTCCGTGATTTATCAAACGTTATGTCTATAAAGAAGATCTATTTTGCAATTCAAATTTTATTTTAAATGTAAAAATGACTTTAAATTTCATATTACATAATTTTTTTGTTGTTTATGAAGGTAATAAATGCTTCCTATATATATATATATATATATATATATATATATTTCTATATACTGTATCTATGTATATATTGTAATTACGAAAATTATTTTATATAATTCCTTTGTTTATTTAAAAACAAATGTGATAAGGTTTCTAGAAGTAAGTGTTTATATATATATATATATATATGTGTGTGTATTTTACATACTGGTTTCCTATGTTCATTTCTAATTCATCTTTACAATTTTACCAATTTATTCATATATTTGAGATTTCAAATTAATTACATATATTTATATATCAGTGGAACCCCAGTTTAAAGTAAAGCGTATTTAACGATTTCCCGCATATAACGTCATTATTCTTTAGTCCCAATTAATTTCCTATACTCGTAATGTTAAAAAATCCCGGATTTTACGTTATAACTTTCAATTATTTCCCTCATTTAACGTGTTTCAGCGAAAAAGAATTCCAGGAACATTTCCTAAATTATAAGTTCTGTTAGGAAAAATAAACATTCAAAATCAATACATATTTGCAAAACTCAGAATCCTCCCTATTTATCTATCCTTATTTGCAACTCTAGCTAATTGAATTAATGATATTCTCTCATGTAAGTTTCATGCTTGTTTAATAAATAATTAATACATTCATTACATATCCAAGATTCTTCAAACTGAATGCACTCTACAAAATACAAGATATACATTAGGGTGGAGTGAAAAAACGAAATTCGGAAAGTTAAAACGTAATACCGCGCAAAAATTTTGCATTGTCCTCAGTACAGGTTTGTACACAGGATTGCACAGGTTTTTTTTTTCAAAATCAAATTTTATCTTCCGGGGCTCTGGGGGTCCTATTTTTTGCGAAAATCGTCAAAAATGCCTTGTACATCTTATAAATCAAAATAAACAAAAAGTTGGAAAATAAAAATTTCGCATAAATGTTGTGCATGGCACTTAGTAATGCGACTGCAGAGTTTTTTTTTTTTTTTTTTAATCAAGTTTTATCTTCCAGTGCCCCCGGTCACCCATATTTTTGCGAAATTCGTCGAAAAAGCCTTGTAAAACTCATAAATCTAAATAAACATAAAGTTGGAAAATAAAAATGTCATACGGTGGAAAAGTTGCGTATGATTCGTAGTAATGTGCTCGCACAGTTTTTTAGAATTCACATAATATCTTCCAGTCATTCGAAATTTTGAAAAAATTGCCTCAAATTCCCTTTTACCTGTTGTACATGTATAATATAATGCATCACACAAGAAGCAAGAGTGCAATACAAGCATTTAATCTGTGAAGAGTACACAAACAATTAAAATTGAAGAATGAAAAATATTTAAATCTGTTAAAAGTGATAAAAAATTTAAAGTTCAATTAAATTTGTTCGTTCAATAAAGTTCAATTATGTTCAATAAAATTCAATTAAATCTGCTCTTCAAAACAAAAATGTAAATATTCGAAAGATTTCGGATTGGTGTTTATTGTTGGTCTTGTTGGAGTTTTGTAACCTTAAAATCTGACAGTCTGAAAATGTCGCACAATGGCTCTTTATTGTTATCGAGATCTTATGTAGCCATCCCTGCTGCTTGCACCACCAACTGCCATAGTAGCTTCAGTGACCACTTTGGAACACCTTTCTACACTTTGAGTGTGGCATGGAAACTCAGCTAACGAAATGATATCTTAACGATCACCTTTGTCAATGCACATCTTTAAATCATCGTATGAAAGATTAGTCAAAATAGGTGGTTCCATAACGTCTAACTTATTCCACTGAATTAGATCAATATAATCTGCTGCGCTAAAGTTGATTGCAGGAACTTGGAACTGTCTGGCTTCTCCATTAGTGTTTTCTCACTTTGCGCTTTAAGGATTCTACGAAATCCTAGCTTGTGGAGATGTTTCCCATCATCAGTTACCACGGCAATCAGCAGGTTTTCCGGATGAGGCTGTGTGGAAATGTGCTGTTTTATTACTGAGGACTAGTGATGGGCGATTCTCGAGATTTTACCAATCGAGAAAAATCGTCATCGTAAAAAAATACAATCGATACAGTCATCGATTACTTCCCGGAATCTACAATCGAGACAATCGAGATGTTTTTACAATCGATTATTGATTATTATTTTACAGGCTTATAGAGTAATTTTTAAGTTTTTAGTAAATACGTGGCAACTAAAGATAGATGGAGTAAAACAACATACCAAGAAATCGATGTAAATTTAACACTGAGATGCTCTGAAAAAAGATCTTCCTTTGAAGCTAAATGAAAGGTTGTGAAAAAACAGAAGCAGTAATGTAGTTTGCTGCTATCGTTTTCATTAACTCTTTCATTCAACTTCAATTGATGGAGGGGCACCTGATATGAAGTCTTTAGAAAGTTGTATTCTAACATTTGTTAATAATCTTAATACAACTTGTTATGTAATTACATCTTATCAGTTTTTAAGCCTTCTGAAAGAAATGTTAATCCCTAAACCTACCCCCTTTTTTGTACTAATGGTTTATGACAATTAACAAATTGTTAGAAATGCGTTTAAGAAATTAACTTTAATGTTACAACATCTCCGCTATAGTATTTATCTTTCGAATATTATGTGCCATTCTATATTTTAATACAGGCCAATAAACTCTAAATGATTAATATCTTTAAGATATGTTCCGTATAAATTTCTTTAATAAAGTGTGCATACTAATGTTTCGATAAAACACTGTAAAACATTTTAAGTTTGTAATGTTTGAGCATATTAATAATAAGTATCATGGATTTTCATATCAAATTTTATTTTATGTATGGCAATGTGTATTATGTATGCAAGTCTAGTAAATTGAGAGTACTACAGATGAACCAGATGCCAGCAAAATGAGTTGAACATGTTAATTCCAACCCCTCAGAATTTTTCAAAACACTCTTTTCAAACAAGTTTTTCAAATATAAGATCAATATGTTTTCAAGAAATATGTTCAAAGTTTTAATGGTAAGAACAACGCTATTTTGGAACGCTAAATAACTTAAGAAAATACTTTCAGTTCATTTACCTACTTTTAAAAATATTATTTAAATTATTCAAGGATTGTAATATCTTTTTGCTAATTTTGTTTTGTTATAAGTTCCCTTTTGTTTTTAATGAAAGTGCGATGTCTAAATCGCGTAATTATGGCGCATTCGATAGAATTGAATAGCTTTTTCACATTTTCGATAAAGGCAAAAATTTGATACAAGTTAAAGTTCCCCTAAATATCTAATGCTGTAAGATTTCCCGTTGATCGAAAAAAAAAGAGCTTTACCGAAAAAGGGGAAGAAAAACCAGACAAATATACTTGCTAAAAAGGGAACCTGTGTAATCCGGAAACTGCTTACCACTCCCTATCGATGCCAAAATGATTCTTTAAATTTGCATTCCAATTAAAAATAGTTACTTTCTGACACATTAACGAACTTATTTTTATTCTCAAGCGTATTAGCTAGGATCGAATTTTTTCCTTTTTCGCTAAAGGCAAATGTTTCAAATTTTCGTAAATGCGAGCCTAATATTGGGGAATTTAACCATTAATCGAAAACAAAAGAACTTTACCGAAAACAGAAGGATAACCGGACTCATATACCAGCTAAGTGGGAACCTACCTAAGACGGAAACCGGTTTCCATTCCCTAATGATTCCAAAATATTTTTTTCTCTTTGTACTTGTACTTAAATCCAAAGTAGTTACTTTTTAATTCATTTAAAAACTCAATTTTATTCTAAGGTGCATTGTATCCAAAAATAGAAGGATAACCGCATAAAGATACCAGCTAAGAGGGAAACTGTCTAAAACGGAATTGGTCTTTGGTCCCTAGCGATTGAAACATAACTCTTCGTTGTCTGTACCCAAATCTAAAGTAGCGCCTTTCTAACTCATTTTTATTCTCAGGTGCATTAGCTAGAATCGATTTGCCTTTTCACATTTTCGATAAAAGTAAAAGGCTTGATTGAGGAAAAGTTCCTAAATGTTGAATGCGTGTCTAATTCTGTGGAATTTTCTGGTTGGTCAAAAGAAAAAGAGCTTTATCAAAAAATGGGAGGATAACTAGACAAACCAGCTAAGACGGAATCTGTCTAAAACGGAATTGATTTCCAGGTTCTAAATGGGCCTCTAACATGACTGTTGCCCATCTGTACCTAAATTCAAATTAGTATCTTTGTGAGACATTCACGAACTCATTATAATCGAACAGCATTTTCCTTTTTTCGGTAAAGGCAAACGATTTAATACAGATCAAAGTTACCCTAAATGTCTAATGCTGTAGAATTTCAAAGTTGATCGAAAACAAAAGAGCTTTATCGGAAAGGGAACCAGACAAATATATTTGCTAAAAGTGAACCTGTCTAACAAGGAATTGGTTCCAATCTCTAGCAATAGCTAATGAATATGATTAAATTCCGTGCATTAGTTTTTGAAATATAGCAGCGTTACCTGTTGGGCTATTTGCACAACAAACAAATCAACATCATTTTACATCTAGGTCTAACTGAATATGAAGTATTATTAAATTTTGCGTATTACTTCTTGAGATAGAGCGTTATCAAAATTTTTGTCACATAAAAGACAGATATTTTCTAAAAACTGACCAATTTATCATGAATCCAATACTTCCTTCTTGTAAAGATAGATGAACGTAAAAATGGGAAAATGCCCCACACAAACTGAATTAAACCCTTTTCAACTTAAATATGTGTAACAAAATCACACGCCTCCTAATCTGTATCCTTCTTTGAGAAACTATGACTTAAACCAAAAACGCACCACCTGACTGTGAAAGCTAAATAAATACCCAAAGAACTTCTAACTCATAAGAAAGGGCTCCATTACTGTTTTTCTAAGCTGGGATTTACATCACATTCATTTCGGTGACTTCCCTCCTTTACGCTAGCCAACCCAGCCTACGTAATCATGACGTAGATGGAATATGCTCATTCATTTCTCTCTCGCTCTCTCTCTCTCTCTCGCACCTCAACTAAAGTCTGCTCGATGCAAACCTTTCGTTTAACTCGAGAGATACCTCTCCTCCATGAAAACCTCTCGCTTACCTCGAGATATGTCTTCTCGGTTCTAACTAAGGCCGAGAATGGGAAATCACTTTTCTTCCATTCTCGACATGTTACTCTCGATGATTGTCAAGAAAACTGATTTCTCGTTCTCGGTCAAGAAGGGCCGAGAAGAGTTATCGAGGGGAGAGCTGGAAAGAGAGATAGGTATGACAATGAGCAGTGAAATGATGGAGCCTTTCGATAAATATTATGTATTAAATAAAAAAAAATTCAAAGACAGAGATTGGTGAGTTTCGGGGGGCGCAAGAGTGGACACACGGGGGGGGGGGGGGGGGGATTTTCAAATTTTTACCGAACACGTCATGTGATACATCATCGGAATTTGACAACCCTTTCATATTATGAACCTTTCTCCCATTCACAGTTGAATTTCAGGATGCGGGGGGTGAGGGTGTGCGCGGACAAATCTTTAAAACTGTAGCGATATCTAGAATAATTATCATTTAAATGGGTTTTTTGTCGGAGCCTTCAGAAAAATAATACTTATTAAATATAAAAATATTAAGAGTTGGGGGAATTCCGGGAGTATTCAAGGGGCGTGAGAGTGCACCCACAGGGGTGCAATTTTCAAACTTTTATGAAACCTCTCATGTGATATATCTTCGGAAATCTTTCTGAGTACTCTTTCATATTATGAATCTTTCTTCCCCCAAAATTGAATTTTGGGGGTGGGGAGGGGCGAACAAATTTTTAATACCGTAGCAATTTCTATGATAAATAGCATTTTAGATGTGAATTTTTTTATGGGGTCTTCCGGTATTTATTATTTATTAAACATAAAAATTTTGAAAGTGGGGGCTGCATCAATTCCGGGGCGAAAGAGTGGACCCACTGGGGAGAGGGGTCGGGGAAGCAATTTTCAGACATTTTTTGAACCCGTCATGTGACATATCATAGGAAAGCTCTTGGATAACTCTTTCATATTATGAGACTTTCATCTCCCCCTCCCCAATTTTGCTCTCACTGTGAGGGGGGGGGGGTCGTTTTCAAACTTTTTTGCATTCTCATCATTTTAGATCGGATTTTTTTTACGGAGCCACCCGGTATTATTTATAATACATGAAATTTCAAAAGGTTGGGTTGTATTCCGGGGAGTGTGGTAGTTGGCCCCTTGGGGTGGGGGGGAGCACTTTCCTAACTTTTGTCGACACTCTTCATGTGATACATCATTAGAAAATCCACTTATTCATATTATGCACCTACCTGCCCTTTTCCCCACTTTGCCACCGGGGCATTTTTAGGGTTTCGTTCATCTGACGAAACCCTATTCGTCTCGCTCCTCTGTCGGTCTGTCTGTCTGTCCGTCCGTCCGTCTGTCTGTCTGTCACAGAGCAAGTTCTCAGAAACTATACATGTTGGAGACTTGAAATTTTGCATACTTATAGATGAACACCACGCATCATACGACAAATCGTAAAATTTTGAAAAAGTCGTACATTTAACCCTTTGGGCTCCCACATGTATATTTTAAACAGTTCTTTCTATGTAAGCCTCTAATTAGATTGGAGGCGTGAAATTTTGCATATAGCTGAATACCTCAACAACAAACGACATCAAACGACACATCAAACGACAATCAAACGACGCATCAAACGACAAATCATAAAATTTTGAAAAAGTCGTACATTTAACCTTTTGGGCGCCCACATGTGTATTTTAAAAAATTCTTTCTAAGTGAGCCCCTATTTAGATTGGAGGCGTTAAATTTTGCATACTTATAGCTCAACTTCCCAGATTACGCGTCAAATAATAAATTTTAAAAAAGTTTTATGTTTAACCCTTTCAACTCCAGCTCGTGTATTTTAAGCAATTCTTTCTAACTGAGCCCCCAATTAAATTGGAGATTTTAAATTTTGCATACTTATAGCAGAACACCTGAGGCTAAGCGACAAATCATAAAATCTTGAAAAAGTCTTACGTTTAACTCTTTGAGCTACCATACATGTATTTGAAGCAATTCTTTCTAAGAGAGTCCCTAATTAAGTTGGAAACATGAAATTTTACATACGTATAGTTGAATACCTCAGACCACACGATAAATCATAAAATCTTTAAAAAGTTTTATATAATAATTAACCCCTCCGGGCTCTAACTTGTGTATTTTATGTAATTTTTCTAACCTCCGCCCTTTTAACCCGGGGAGAAATTTTCCAACTTTTGCCGACACTTGAGCCTTCTTTCATATTATGCACCATAGCCTTACATATTTTAGTTCCATTTTTTACTGCCAGGTGCGCCTACTGATCTCGGGTGCTATGGGCCCATTCCCCTCGACTAATATATCTACGGATAGTATGTAAAACGGGTTTTCGTTCGGATAGATGTTTGTTTAGAATCGAGTGTGCCCCTGGTTGCGAAATGTGGAACTAACAGATTTTTCAAAAAGAAAAAGTGTTTTGAAAGGAATATTAAACGAAACCCTTTGTGCGATCTGTGATCACACTTACCCACTTGTTCTAAATTTTGCTGACACTCCTCATGTTACATATTAGAAAGGCCTGTGACGACTTATTCATGTTATGCACCCCCCCACTTTGCCCCCCAAGGGGAACTTTTCTAAATTTAGCCAAGACCCCTCATGTGACATATCGTTGAAAAGGTCTGAAACTACTTATTGATGTTATGCACCTCCGGTGTCCACCCTCCCCATTTTGCCCCCACGGGCGTACTTTTCTATATTTAGCCAAGACCCCTCATGTGACATATCGTTGAAAAGGTCTGAGACTACTTATTGATTTTATGCATCTCAGGTAACCCCCCCCCACCCCCACACACACACACTTTGCCTCCATGGGGATATTTTTCTAAATTTAGCCGAGACCCCTCATGTGACATATTGTTGGAAAGGTCTGTGACCACTTACTCATTTTATGCACCTCCCGCGGTCCTCTCCCCCCAACTTTGTCCCACGGGGGCCATTTTTATAAATTTAGCCTGGAACTTTCATGTGACTTTTCTAAATTTACCAGAGACCCCCTTGTGATATATTGTCGGAAAGGTCTGCGATCACTTACCCACGTTATGCACCTCCTGTGCCCCTCCCCCCCACTGGGAGGGCATTTTTATAAATTCAGATCGAGATCCCTCATGTGCCATGTGACATATAGTTGGAAAGGCCTAATGCCCCATGACGACTTATTCCTATTATGCTGCTGCTGTGCTCCTCCCCTCACCTTGACCCCCCCAGGGATCCGGTTCGAGATTATTTTTTTACAACATTTTATAGTCCGTGCACACCACGCCTGCTATACAGTGCATTATATAGCGGGAAGCCAGTTCGAGATGTCATATTACAAGATTACGTATAAATTAGAGGCCCCGACTAAAGGAAGGGCCCGCTAGCGGGCGAAACCACTTAGTCCTTATTAACGTCGACTCATTCCAGTTTACCTGCAGACGATTCTTGATAAATTTATGAAGTATAAAAGCAGTTGGCAAACTGGAGCCATCGAGAAAATATTTACACAATCGAAAACTATCGAGATGTCCATACAATCGAGAGAATCGAGAAAAACATCTCGTTATCGCCCATCACTACTGAGGACTATGCACAACTTCTGCTCGGTATTAAGTTTTAATTTTCCGATTTTAGTTTTTTTTCCACTCAATCCTAATATACATATTTTAAAATATTTAATTATTGATATATATATATATATATATATATACTAGGGGGCTCTGCTCCCTGCAAGCTACGCTCGCCAACCCCCGTTCAGACATCTAAAATCTTCAGAATATAATCTTCAGAATCTCTTCAGAATCTAAAAACCCGCTAATCTGAAGGGTTTTATAAATATTAGAGAAGATTGAATTATACTGAAAAAAGCTGTGCAGATCTTCCTGTAAACGGGTTTCCATTCAATTTTTCTTTGATTGCAAAAATATAAGGCCGAATCAGTTGCTCTTAAGACATCCAATGTTTGTTTTCGTTTTTGATTAAAAAAGATCAGTTAAACATTTGAAATGAGGCTAAAGTAAAATGAATTAAGTATACAGAGTCTTTGTCTCCTTGTATTTTAAAACAATCTCTATAACAACAACCTAAGTCATGTGACTATAATCAACAGTTCCGGGCGGACCACTTCGCTTTTTATACTCTAGGTGCCATTTTGGTACTTTAATGTTAGTCAGGCAAAGGTGATAAGGCTCCAAATATTATTCTATCGCCATCATTTCATCTATATTGTAAGAGTCCAAGTCATGTAACTGCCATAAACAAATACGGTCTGATCCCTTCAATTTTCATTTGAAAATTTGGCACAGATGTCATATACGGCCCCATATTGGCGCGATTTTTTTCCGACACTAATTTGGGGAAAGCATCAACAGCATAAACAGCAACATCCGGCTTACCATATTAAGCAAAGTAACGATACTTTGGCACCAGTTAAGTACCCGTTGCGTATATGATATTGGCGTTAGAAGAAAAAAAATCGCGCCAATATGTCGCCGTATATAACATGTGTGCCGAAAGTTTTCCATTTTGATTAAAAAAAAATCGAATAAAACTATATAAAAGTTGTCATGGTCGGAAAGAATTCTTGGTACTGTTACGTGCAAACTGGGTGCAAATCTCGCCATTAGCTTTTTTTCAATTGCCAGTTAGCATTTTTTTTTTTCGAGTAGTAAATTAAAACATTGATTTGAAGTTGAAATTAAATGTCATGGTTTGTTGCATTAGTGAGAAGAGTTCCATATTGTGTGCTGGTTGGCTCGATTGGTGAAGGAATCCAAAATGGGCCCCAAATGCCATTTTAGCATCTTATAAAATTTTTCAGGATGGCGGAAACACATGGTCTTTAAATATTTGTAAACATATATATATATATATTTATTTAATAAAAGTTATATATGTCACATGTTAAAAAAAAATACGATGTTTATACAGATAATTTATATATATTACGTATAGAGATATACCTTATACTTACATAATATATATACACCCATAATATATATATACCTATAAATAAATATTATGTACTTATATATAATTTTATGTATTTATTATACATGTCAAAATAAAACAAAAGTTATATATTTTTCAAAAAAATATAGGCTAAATGCAAAAAAATACGCAAAAAAAAATAAATAAATAAAAAAAAAATAAAAAAAATAAAGTCAATTCCAGAAAAAAAGTCAATCTAAAAGTCAATCAAAAGTCAATCGCAACCACATCGATTAATTTAATGCCAAAAAAAGACCTCCAAAGAAAAAAAAAACCAGCTCACAATATGGAACTCTTCCCGCATTATTTGACATTTGGCCAGATATCATATACGCACCGCAGGTTTGGCGTGTTTCTTTTTACGAAAATTTGGCGAAAACGTAGTTTTCGAATACCAGATACATATGCATTTTTGGTATTACTTAGTTATGCCGTAGACCAAAAATCTATCGCCAAACTATAAGATTAAATGTCAATAATGGTTGATCGTAAATGTCACATTCACTTGACTTCGAGTAAGTTACATGTTTACGTCATCAAGTGATTTTTATTTCGACACTTTATTTGTATATTTATTAATTTTATACTAATTTATTTGTTCTTTCGTTATTTAAAGTAAAAATTACGTCAATTTGTATAATCTGGCGATTTATATAATTTGGCGAAATTGGTCGACGGAATAATTAAGTAGTAACGTATTTTTTAATTATTTTTTATTATTTTCAATAGGAAATAACAAAAAAAATTAATAGCTATAGAACTATAGAAATAATTTATATAATTTTAAAAAGATATAAAAGTAAATAAACATTTATTATTAAATAAACAACAATAGCCGGGTTGCCATGTCAATCAAAATAATGCCATTTTGTCGCCAACCAGTATCTTTCGATTTAGCGAAAAATTGTTCAAGTGAATTGAATTATGAATAAAAGTAGCATGATACATTTCTTAGCATATATTTAATTGAGGCCAAACTGATCGCCAAATTAGTTTAATATAATAGCCTTTTCTGAAATACGAAAAAAAATATCTGTTCTGATTAAAATTTGAGTTGCCATCATTAAAAAAATGTATTTAAAATTAGAAAAAAAATTAATATTTCGTAAACTAATTCCAACTTAAAAATTATAATAGCAGTTTTGAGATTTGCAGATCAATACGGATTTTTGGTGTTAATTTCATCGCAAAGTATTCCGTATTTTAGGAGAAATCGCCGCGAAACATAATCAGTTGTTTAATCAGTCGTTTCAAAGAATCGTTTCATAAATTCGTTACATTTCAGCCGTTTCATTAGGATTATATATATATATATATATATATATAGGGTATATATATATATATATATATCATAGCTGCCAACTTGTACGGATTTTTGCTACCACTAAAATTCAATAGTAAATTTTCCCTAATTCAGTCGTCGAAATTTCAACGTTTTTAACGATTAAATAAGATAAAAAATTCTATTAAACTTTAGTGGTAAGAAAAATCCGTACAAGTTCGCAGCTATGATATATATATGAACGACATGTTTAAATGTTCTAATGCATTCGTATTGATGCTTTAAATAACTTGAATATTTTACATTTTATTTTGATTTATTCTTCCACGATTAGATTAAATATCGTATACACATAATTTAATTTATTCTTAGACACAGAGAAGAATAATTTTCTCTTTAAATCACATCCAGTAAAAAAAAAAAGGCAACATTCATATTAATCGTAAAGTTTACAAAAAATTAAATGAAAATAGTTATTCGACAGAAATGATAATATTAGTCAGTTAAAGTTTGTCAGTCTGTCTCTAGTAAAGTTAATGTCTGTCATTGTGGTCAGTAAAAGTTGAAAATTTCAGATTAATAATCTCGATGAAATAGTACAGAAACCTGGCGATGAAACACAATTAAGTGATAAAACTTTGTATAAATTATCTTTAAAATGTAAAAAATCCCTGCCGACTTGGCCTACAGACGGAGGTAGATTTCGAATTTAAGTATATTAATTGCACCAACAAAAACTAAATCATGATTAGATATAAATCCGCTTTAACAGTTTTATCTGGCCGCTTTTGACGAGTTTTTATTTCATTTTTATATAATAACTGGTTTTATCAGAATCATATTAAGGCGGTATTAAAAAAAATACTTTTCCATGCTCAACAACTCGAAATTTTCTGGCACATTTTCAGAATAATTATTAATAGAAAAAATACGAAACTTTCTGACGTGATTTTTGAAAAGATTTATAATCGACATGTGTTTTTATTTTTCTTTGAATTAATTGAAACTTGATTAATAAACAACTTTTTTCTGAGTAGGGTAATATTTTTCGTTTCTAACACAATCGCTTCGGGAAATTCTGTTCAAAAGGCCCACTTTGACATCATATTTTGAAATATATTCTGCCTCTATCAAAATATCGACCATTACGGTACATTATATAGTTTCTGAAGAAGATAATCTATCAATTGGACGCGTTTGAGAGCAAAAATTAATTTAAAAATGAGTAAGAAAATAAGCAGTTTGGATTTGAATACATTCTTAATAATATGATTTTTTTCTGGAACCGCTATGTATTTTTAATTTGTTCTTGCTGTAAGATTTGGCCCTATCAAAAACTTGTCTATAGAAATGTTGAAGACAATATTAAGAAGATATATGATAACTTCATGGGGATTTTATATCTTGTGAATTGACGGAGTTATAGAAATATTTCTTCTTCACCCAATTTTTTTGTTTTTGTATTTAATTTTTTTTCGGTACGAATTCATCCTATCAAAAACTCGTGAATACAAAAGTTGTAGATAATATTAAGGAGATGTATAATAAAATTAATTGGATATGATATCTTGAGAATTGACGAAGTTATGAATTTTTTTCTCCCAAAAGCCCTATTTTTTGCGCCCCTTGAGATCATTTTTAATTTTATACAAAATCTGTGATACATAAATTTTTGGTACGATTTTTAGAAGTAATAAAAACGTAAACTGATTTGATATGTACAAAAATCAAGAAGTTATGGGGTTTTTTCTGTGTTCACAAAACCCCTCCCTATTTGCATCCCCTTGGTCCGATTTTGCCCATTCACGAACTTGACCGAGATTTTATGCCCCTTGTTTTTATGTATCAGTTTGGAAGAGATTTGTGCAGAATTGTGGAAGTTATCGTGTCCAGAAGAAAGTGATATATATATATATGGATAGATAGATAGATAGATAACGTTTTTTACTGATCGTGGTCTTGGGTTCTAGGGGTCATGATCGGTGTAGATCTGCAAAATTTTTCAGAAATTCCAACATAGGAACGACGCCAATAGGTAGTATTTCATACGAAATCTACCTAAAGCACTCAGGACGTTTTGGTGTGACCTTGTCCTATTACGGACAAGTTTTAATTTCTACTGGTGACTGGCTGTTAAAAGTTTCATCTCGAAACGAGTTCTGTGTGTTAAAAGTTTCATCTCGAAACGAGTTCTGTGTGTTTTTTCATTTATGTGTTAAATATACGATATGATTAATTTTTGACACTTTATAACAAAGTTGAAAAGTGTTTATGTATACCTTTTGTCAGTCCGTCGGTCCATGTTCTAATTCCCGTAAATATACTCGGATTTTCTTGAAATTGATAAAGATTATTTAGGGTCATCAAAGCACGTTTGGTATTGTATATGAAGTACGTATGGTTAATCGTTTATTTACAGGGACATTCAGAAGTACGCCGTTGCATTAGGGTATATAGGGGAAAAATCGTTTGCAGAGTATTTTAATGACATTACGCTATTTCAAATGTATTAAAACTGATATAAATCACTGAATTTCACTACGATCACGTTAGATTAGGGCATTCATAGTATTTTTTATTCATTTACAGGGACACACAAAAGAAATCGGTTACAGTTACCGTACTGTCTTTGAGTAAAGAGTGCTGGAATGTACGGTTTAAAATTCGGTATGCGTTTTTAATTTTAACTAATTTTATGCATCTTATACGTTACATATAAATCCTGTTCCTCAAATGCAGGGCTGCACAAAAGTATCCACGTACCGTTCTCCTTATTAGAGGATTTTGCTGAAGGTAGATTTTCAACTGAAGTATATGTATCTCTTAAGTGAACTAAAGTTCGGCATGCAAGTAATTAATAGATTTGAATCTATATATCATATACAGGGCTGCTGAAAAAATGCGGATAATTTTCCGATTGTGGATGAGAACAGCTGAAATTGGGTTTTGAAATGCGTTATGCTTTTCCATAGGGTTGAAATACACGTAATATTTAAATTTTTTAAACGGTGCAGTTTTGTTACATTATTCTGAATATGTTGGAAAATGTTTCATAATCTATGTTTGATGCATGATTTTTCACTTTCTTGTTTGAATAAAGACTACCTATTATTTTATTAGGGTAATATGTTTCATAGGAGTAAAAGTGGCAGAATGTTATTTTTTTTTCTAGACTTTACGTGCCACTTCGGCCTCCCGATTTCTAACATTTGTGCGAAAATGTGACCAATTATATAATTTCTTTAAATTCGCAAAGCTTGTGTGGATCTAAGAAATTTAGGTTATTTTTGCAATTATATGATAACAAGTTAACTATGTTTTTGTAGTTGTCATTATAAAGTGCGGTAGTTGATTATTTCGATGGATTTCGAACATATATGGCTGTTACGTTACAGTATTTATCGAAATTGGCAACATTTTACTTTCTAGGTTATCAAATTCTCCACGTGTTGAGCTGAAGTGATGTTTCATATTATATGTTAGTGTTAGAATGTATGGCTGTGAGTTTTTTGTCATAGTTGTATGAATTTAAACCTCTTATTAATAATAAATAATTAATGAGATCCACCATGTTACTGTTAAAGCGACATTTTTTTGGTTCTTCCAGAAATAACAATGAGGACATTTTTATTTGTGTTAATAAATTTCAACTTATTAATTTCAACAAGTCTTTTGGAAAAGGAATTTCTCCCTCTCAACCTTCATTAAATTTGAGTTTATTTATATAGCCAATATTTAAACTTGCACGCAAATTCCACATCCAAATTTTCTTATTATTGTTATAAAGAATTTTTTATGTTTTTATTAGGATCCGTGTCATGCATGTGACCAGTCATGAAGGCTATTTTGCAAGCTCATCATATATATATTTTTAATAAATGATCGTTTGTCGAATCACATGTAAAATTGCATATGTTGCATTGGTAGGTTATAATATGTAGAGTTTTAAAGAATGGAGAATATGTATTTTTTTTATTTTCAAATATCAGATTAAATCTAGAATTACAGTACCTTTCATTTATAATGTGTGCCTTGATGCCTTCGTAGAATTCCAAAGTTGTTCCGTAGGGATTCCGGTGTGAATCGATGAAATTAAAACTTTGAATGCACCTCAATAATCATTCGAAGATTCTCGATTTGTGTGCATATTTATATTACTTAAATAATAAAGATTTATGACTATAAAAATACGATTAAACTGGTTTCCTTGAGATTTAATACAGTAACGATTTAGATTTCTACACAGACTTCTATAATTCAGAATCATAACATTGAATATTCGACTACTGCTCCGCACCAAAATGCGAATACAAAAGCAAATAAAATTATCTAATAAAAAAATACAATAATTAATATACATATATATATATAGGGGGAAAATATCGTATTTTAGTAATTAAAAATGACTTTAAAAAATATGAACTACAATCATTTAAAGTCTATTTAAAAAACAGTCAATTGTTCTGATCAGAAAGAAAATGTATCAGAATTTTATTGCTGCCACCTGTTGTGAATTGAGTCTACTAAAAGATCTTTCTTGAGAAATATACAGGTAGGTTAATTTCACACCAAAGAAATTTATTTTACAAAGAAACCATATATTTACTTTTCAAACATAAGTAAAGATCTAAAGGAATAAAATTTCATTTATAAACATAATGATTTGATAGTTAATGTTGAAACCATAATTATATCCATTCAAATTAAAAAAAAATTCGGGAAGGACGTTTAGTTATTTATAAGCTATATAAATTTCATAATCACTCTTGTTCGTGTACATTTATCTGCCTATTCTCCAAACGTTTATTACGAACTTTTCAATTATTGTTTTTAAAATCTTGCTCCCTTAGACGTAGGGTATTTGTTTTAAGTGAAGAAAATGGTAATCTCAATGCAAGTCACAAAACTGAATATGTAAATGCTAACTGTGTCATTGAAAAAAAATTACTAGGTATGCTGCATAATATAATATAAAAAGTTTCAATAATTGCAAATGTATCCTATTTAAGAAAACATTAAAATAAATAAAAAGTATAAAATTACTGAGTCAACACAACAACTGCACAAATGCTAATATGAATATACCGTTCTTGACGCTTCTTCTTCTTACCTAGAGCTACGTAATTTATACCAAAAGTCGCAAGTCCTCCTAAAATTGTGTTAGTTGAGAAAAACAAATGATTTCAAAATCATCTTGAAAAGGACTTTACATAAGTAACTGTCCCCTAAATCGCTAATAGAAATTTGTACCCATTTGCGCCTAGCGACCTATATTTTGTACGTTACAAAAATGCATAAAAAATAGGCTTGAACGTATAATTTCGCAATTTTAAAAAATACGTATTTCAAAGAAGCCTACAAGCTAAGGTTATGACTTATATATTTGGATCGTTGATACAAAAAATACAAATAAACTTACCTTTTACATTCCGCTATCTTAAAAAATGAAAAATCTATAAACGCCGAAAAAATTCCTTCGTTTAAGCAAAAAAATATCCATCTTATACTGTCATTTCTTTGTAATAGGTAAAGACATTTACAGAGAATTACTTCATACAATTTTCATGTTCTAAAGAAGAAGAAAAAAATTATTAAAATATTATTAAAATTCGCAACGTCTCAAAAATGGGACGCTAGGCATAAATGTGTTAATCAGATTTGGTAAATTTAGGTAGCGTCAGGTGAATACAGTTAAAAAATATTTCATAACTTTTAACAATACGGAAACTGAAAAATATTGCATTGAACTGTATAAATAGGAATTAAAACAGAAAAATTGCATTATTATTAATAAAAGTAAAGCAATTTTTTTTTTTTTTACTTAAACATATCAAGTCATATTAGGCTTGATAAGTAATCAACAATTAGACAGACATTACAATTAGCCCAGATATTCTATTTCATTCGGGCAACAATTAATGTGTCGTCCTTAAAAGATAATGTTCCGTTACATAAGCCAGACGTAAAACGAACGAGATTCATGAATCAAAAGTTAAATACTGATAATCTCAAATGCAATTTTTTAAACTTCTAAGCATCGCACATTTGTAATTTTTACACCCTGCTATAGGAAAAAAATAGTACGTTTAGCTACAATTTGTTTGAAAACGGCATTTCAATTTATTTTTGAGATATTAATTTTTTTTTTTTTTTTGTAGTTTTTAATGCAATTTTTGAATGGTGTCAAATGAAGTACTCCATTTCTATAGAAGTTAGTGGGGAATTAGTTGGAAAATCGTAGTTCACTACACCATTTTGTTGTCATTTTCCATAAAAAACTGATCGTATTGTGTTCCAGAATCTCTTTAAATTTCTAAACATTTTACTAGTAAATCTTTTTCTCATTTCCGGTGTTAGAAAGATTTTTTATCTGCAAATCAATAAGCCATTTATTTATATTAAATAAGTATATTTTAGAGCTTATACTATGCAACCTTAAAAGGAAAAATAATTTGTTAAAATGTATTATTTCTCCCTTACCTGAAGTCTCATCCTGGAAGAGAAATGCTGGCAATTTTGTACTTAATAAAATTTTACTCTTAAAAAATGTTTCAAAATAAATTTTGTCATTCTAATGTTTGATTTTTTTTTCAAAAATTAAATTTCTATTTACCATTATTATACGAATATAATTCTTTATCAAATAACATCATTTAAATATATTTTAGTGAATTTAATAATTATTTACACTCTTGTTAAATTTTATTAGAAATAAGTCTTTCTTTAAAATTTGTTTATAAGAAAAAAAAATTCCTTCTCTGTATATATTGAGTTTCGGAAATTGCATTTTCAACATCAAGGCATGAAAGTAAGGTTAAATTTTTATTTTGTGAAACTGTTTGGATGAGAAGATAAAGTCGCACAAATGTTATGTATTAAATTATATCTTTTTTTTTTTTTTTTTTTTTTTTTTTTTTTTTTTGAGAGTAATTATCCAAATTTCTTGATAATATTTGAAATCCCAATAGTATCTTTTTTTTAATCACATACAAGCAATGTTATATAAGACGGTGTATAATAAGAATGAAATAACTCCTTAATGATAGGTATGCAGGATACATTTTCGATAAGTATTTACATATTGAAATTTTCCTTGGAAAGTATAGTAATAGTTATTCTCTATCTTAATCTATCAAGGTATTAAGAGTATTTTTTTAGAACCTTGTGAAATAAAGACTATACTTACTCATTTTGCGGCTTAATTGTTATGTTCAATCGAATGTATGGTATGTATATATCTGACTTCTAAAAATTAGTTTTAAAATTAAACTAAAGTATACTGTTAACGTTATTAAGAAATTTTAATTTGACTAAAAAAGGAAAAATTGAAAAGGACGTGATTAGGATGTACTAATACATATGTTAGGTATTATAACAATTTACTTTTTGTGTAAAATGTATTTGAAGTATTTTAAATCTTATAAGCTGTATGAGATTTTAGTAATCGCTGTTACCATTTTTATGGGATCTGTCGTGTTTAGTAGATGGATGAATATCAAACATTTTATGTTTTAGTAAATTCTTTTTAGATTTCATACGATGTAGTTATAAACTAGTCTTTTAGAAACATAGTTTGTTGTTTTAATGATATCGAATCATATTAATATCTTTCAAATCTCATAAATAAGCAATTTTCCAAGAGAACACATATTTTCGTTTGTGTAGACATATTCAAATTGGTTATTTAATATGAGACAAATATACTTATACACTAATAGCCTAAGAGAGGATTTCGATATTAATTTTACTCTTAACAGTTTCCGTAATATCAATATATCTTATGAGACATTTAGACACTTTTCTGAAGGATATTAAAATTTTCTATAAATATACTGCTTTGTAGCTTTCTTGTTAACACATAATTACAGATAATTATTTCACAGAGTGCTATTTGTTTCCGTTTTTCGCAGATTAACTTGTAATTTTTAGTTTATGTCTAGGTTCTAACTACAGTTTTCTACGTTAAGAGCCCTAGTACTATAGCTAGAGACTTCTGAATACTTGGGTTTATTTATTATAGCACTGTACATAGAGTTTATAAGGAAACAATATCCTATGAGTATATCTAGAATTTAATTCATGTCTCCATGAAACGGTCTTAAAGGCCGCTCATAGTAGCTAAGCGGAATTCCAACCACAACAGTTAAGTTGTGAATTGCAGGTTAATCATATGTTACTGACATTAAAACTATTCGACGTTATTTTAAATTATCATTATCCGTACCCAGCTTAGTCAGGTAAAATAGTTGAAGAAAAATATATTATTATATCGATATATTATATCGGTTATTATATTGAAAATGATTTTTGAAAAAAATCAAGATTGTTTTTTTCAATGCAAGTATCTTTATTCTATATATTATGCAGGCAGAATATGTCCTTACATTCACAGAAAAAGTGATAAATCGCAAATATATCTTTCTTAGCTATTACAAAATCATTTTGAAAATACAAAACAAATCCTGGAGATATGAAATCTATGAATTCAGTGGTGCATTTCATTTTTCTAAAATGAACAGACTAGAATGACGAAACGCTATACATTAACTTCATATCTTAAAACTAAAAGTAAAGTATATATATATTGTATTATTTGAAGGCAAATAATAACTATTTAAAAATGCCGTATATTTTAGAAAATTATATACACAAGTGTATTTAAATGTATAAATTTGTCTTTAATTTGATATACCTTTATAAAATGTATTTTTTTTTATAATAAATAAATCTGCTGTTTGTGTGATACAATGAATATTAAGTCACTGTTCATGTTATTAAGCAAAATGGATTTTTAAAATTATTATTCAGGTATATGATATTCTATAGTAACGTATTTTACATAAAAATAATAAAAATGGAACTACCTAAAAAACTATTTACTGTTTCAAATTACATACATTTTTCATCATTTAATTCATCATTAATTTATTGTTATTGTAATATCCAGTGGTAAAATTTTAATCTAATACCGACACGAACAGTGCAATATGTATATCTCTTTCATAGAAATTAGGAAAATAAAATAATATCTACAAAGTCTAAACTGGAATCCATAACTGTAATATTCGAGCCATCTTTCTTAATTAACTTAAGCATCCGTCGTACATAAGATAGAAACTTTTTTAAATATATGTTTTTATGTTATTTTATCAGACAATCAAAACGGGCTTTCTTTGTAATATTTCTAATTGGTCATCAATGAATATTATTTTGATACAAAAAGTTTTTTAAATCAGCGAAAATAAATAAAACACGTTTACACAAAAATAAGCAAAACAAGGTATAACATAGAAAACACGTTCATACAAAAATAAACAAAACAAGGTAAAATATACAAAACACATGTACACAAAAATAATCGAAGCAAGGCAAAATAAATAAAATATTTTTTTGGAAAATTAATATGATCATGCTAGATTCTTGCTTTTTTAAAAAGACGAATTCAGAAGAGAACGTTCAGTAAAAATTAGGTTTTATTCAAAATTCCAAAGTGAAAAAAAAAACTGCCTTGTTTCTAAATTTATTAATAGACGAAAATATTTAAAATGTTTTTAGCTCTAACAGGAACATCTACTATTCCCAAAAATAATTATTTGAATTAAGACAAAATTTTGACAAACTTAGTTCTTGATTCGTTTTTAAATAAATTATGCCGTATGCTAACGATATGTATGTGTGTAATATGCTCTCTTTAAAATTTACATTCGATAAATATAGCTACTGAATGCTTTCTCACTAAAGGTTGCGGATCACGTTGAGGGTTTAAAAAAATGATTTTCACAAATTTCAGAATGGATACCTGAAAATGTTGCAGATCCACTGAAAAAAGAATTTTACAAAAGTACTAATTAGAACTGAAGTTATGACTGAAAATATCTTGCTTAAAACCATTTGCTGTAATGGTATAAGCCAACCTAGAAGCGTTTTTTCTAAAATTTGATTTTTTGCTATTGCATGCACTCTCATCTAAAAACTAATTATCATAGAACCTTGAAATTATATATGTTCATAATTTACCTGTGTTAGTTTATGCTGAACGTCAATTTATTCTGATTTTTGTCACAGAAAATTATGGATCGAAAAAATAAGTATACATTTTTGGTGAAATTTTGTGAATAAGATTAGAAAAGCTATTAATTATACAAAAGAATTTTAATATACTTTAAAATTTAGGTTCAGTGTAAAATATAGTATTATATGTAACAAAATATGAAACATTAACCATATATCCGCAGTAGAATTTGTAAAATCGTGCGCGCAAAATGCATATTTCAATATTGATATTTTTAAAAAGCCACTTTTGTCATTATGATTTAATTAATTAATATTACTAAATATGTATGTATTTGAATTATTTATCATAGGATAAGAATGTGTGAAGGTAAAGAAAAAAATTGTTGCATTTCATTCATTGGTTAAGAAACAACACAGTTTTTCGTACTGTTTTAAATACAGTTATTTTCTGGCCGCACAATGTTTTCTGCCCCCTTAGGAGACTCCTGTAGAGACGTATACAAAATTTAATGTCGAAATTACCATTGTTTTGACGTATTTATTTAAATAGCCAAAATTCCTCTTTTCTCATTTTACTTTGGATTTGTTGTATTATGCGTAATTTCTACTGCTATGGCCTAAGATTTACATGAATTTCACGGTTTTGATTGGGTTAAAAAGAAGAGATATAGATTTTGAAATGTTTGCATCATATTTATCGACATTTCACTTACATAGTTTTTTTTTTTGTTTCATAAAAATAATAATAACATGTCTTGTACGATTGTTAGTACCACGAACTCCCAATCGGGTGACGACATTTTCCAGTCCACAAGTATCTGAAACGAATTTCGTGGCAAAATTAAGAAATCGCAATAAATTCTGCAAAAATTATACCAACATTTTTCTTAAAAAGTTGATTTTTGAGAAAATGGTAGCCATTTAGTCAGAGAGTATCTTTTATCAGGACGTTATTAGTCTCGATCGCTGTTTTTGCCACCGGCCCCCAGAACACAGAAAATGAAAATAAAAAATATTTTTTTTTTAATATTCGAATATTACATTTCATTGAAGTTATAAGTTAACAGTTTACTTAAGTTAAGCATTTTATTCATGAGATTTGAAATAATTCGAAAGAGTAAAAATAAACTGACATAGGGGATAGTTGCGCAGACTTTTTGACCAATTTCAGCTTCGCTTGTAAAAATGTACCTGACTTTAAAACAGAGATGTCTTGTTACTTCACTATCGTGGTGGAGAAACTTTTAAAGTCAGCAAAATGTAGTTCTATATTGTATTTGTAAGGGAATATGAGTTATGAGACGGCAATTTATACGGGCGGAAAAAAGACCGACGGGCCACTACTGCCGGATTAAATGAAAGAATTCAATTCATCAACTGTTTTTTTAGCTATAAAAATACTTAATTAATGATAATTCTACTTTTAAGTGGTATAAGCTCAAGCAAAATCGATTAAAGATCGGTATTTTCCTATACTTATAAATTAATGACAAAATGAGTGAAGAGTTATAGAGAAGAATATCAACAAGATTTTTTTTAAAGAGTTTCACGAAAAACAAATTTAAATTTTGGAATAGCCTTACAGTCAACGATCGGCGGAGGTTCGTTAAACAAGCAAAAAGATTAAAATGTGTGAAGTTCTAATTCTTTGGCCAAAAATTCATACCATTTCCGCAATTAAGTTTGGGTAAAAATTAAAAAATGTCATCTTCGAAATTTTTACTTTATATTTTATGGCATTTCACTTATATATTTTTAATTTTTGTACTTTACAAAAATTAATGACTCACTTTGTGCTATCGGGAGTACCTGCAGTCGCACGCCGTGAACTGCCAATTGGGCAACGACTTTTCCCAGTTCAGAAGTATCAGAAACGAATTTCGTGGCAAAATTATAAACAAGCATTAAATTTTGTAGACTTATATATATATGGATATATAAGTTGATTTTTGAAAAAAATGATGGTCATTTGAATGAAAAAATTTGTTTTATAACTTTCTTTTTTACATTTTTCGGGTTCGAAAAAATAATTAATCAATGAAAATTCTACTTTTATATGGCATAAGCTCAAGCAGAATCGATTACGTTCACTTTCTCTTTTTTTAATTTATGGGAATTGGTCCAAGAGTATGCTGAAAAACCGAGTTTCAAGTAAAACATGTTTAAAATTATACAATAGGTTTATGTTCAACGATATGGTGTGTTCCGTTAAACAAGTAAAATTATTGTAAGTAATTGGGACATCACGAAACCGCTTTACTCAACAATCTACTCAATTGCGGAATGCAAAAGTTGAAACAAAAAATTGAAATTGTTGACCAAAAGAGTAGAACTCCGCCCTAAACTGAAGTAAAGTCGTACATATGGATGGTTTGGATGTCTTTTTGTTTAAGATAACAAAAGATAGAAATTGAAATGTAATTTGTACAATGTTTTCAATAAGATTTGAACTCAAACATGAAAGAAAAACTTAAATGTCTATTACCAGATAGTAAACAATAATATGAACATCTTAATTGATTGTAAGATAAAAAGTTATTTTTATACGTGTAAGTGAAATACAGTCAT
The DNA here is from genome assembly GCA_963932465.1 of Maratus speciosus. NCBI lineage: Eukaryota > Metazoa > Arthropoda > Arachnida > Araneae > Salticidae > Maratus > Maratus speciosus. The sequence continues at coordinate 125,981,203 of OZ010795.1, read as the reverse complement.
TCTAATCATATAATCCCTCTTTCCTCACAAAAGTTTCATTATGCATTTATAAAGTTTTTTCTTAGTACACATGTTAAAAGTTTTGTTCAATTATTTGATGATACGTAAGTTTTTTCGTAAGTGATAATTGCAATATTATGTTTATATATTACATTATAAATATATATATACACACATATATAATACACACACATATATATATATATATATATATATATATATATACATATATATATATATATATATGTATGTATATATATTTTATTTCAAAATTAATGATAAATTACTGCATGAATGGCGCTACAACAGCACATATCAAATGCAATAAAACATATTACATCATTTCAAAATGCTAAAACACCATAACTTCAAAAGGAAGGTGTATATCTGCAGAAATTTTTTAACTATAAAATATTTATAAAAACAAGAAAGACAGGTAAAAAAACAAAAACAGTCTGTTCTTCATCAGTGGGAGGACAGACAGAAAACTAACTCCACCCCCCACTTTTAAAATTTGCAGGTTTCTGAACACATGTTCACCCCGCATTCAATACTGAAAAACTATAGTCATTTTATTAATCTAATTCCATAAAAAGCTAAAACAACTCAAATTAAAAACTAACAAACATAATATTAACCATACAAAAACAAAAAAGTTTAATAAAAAGGTCTTTTAGAGGAATGCTTAAATTATCATTAAACTAAAAACAAAAGAAAAAAATAAGAAAACAAGCATGAATGCAGAATAAACATGCGCCCCCCCCCCCCCCCAAACCCGCAAAATGAAATTTCTCAAAACATGAATACCTGTATAATGTTTCCTACCCGTCAACTATAAACAAATAAATTTTTCTTCCAAATCCATTATCAAAAACCAGAAATTCCAGGTCTGCAACTTTCTTTCGTTTCAATTCATCAATAGACACCCGTTCTTTTAACAAGACTTTAGGATGCCCATTTCATACAGAAAGATCCAGAAGGCTGCCATCACATGTTCATGCCGCCTAGTCCACATCGTTGCCATTCACTTTTTAGAACTGTCTTTACATAATATTTCAAAAACTTAATGGGGTAATTATTATTGTAAAATAAATTAGCCAATAACTTAAAGATCTGTTTATAAAAATTATTGTCTCTGCCACAAATTTTATTGAAACGTATCAATTGATTAATGATTATATTTATGTAATTTTTTTTATGCAAATTTAAAAACCAATGTGGCATGCTTCTAGTAAAAAAAATTAAAACTATTTCTTTTATCGTACAAATCCAAAATCAAATTATTATCAATAATTTTGAATAAAATATCCAAAAATTCTGCATTATAATCATCACTGTTTGCTCTATTCAATTTTAAACAATTTGGACATATAATATCATATTCATTAGAAAATTCAAAATTAAAAATCAAAATATCATCAATATACCTAAAGACCTTTAAAGACTTATTATATTTCATAGTATATTTAAATTCATAATAAAATAAAAATAAATTTGCTGCTGTACTAGAATAGTTTGTTCCCATCCCTATACCACATATTTGATTAAAGGTATTATTGTTAAAAGTTACATAATGAATGATGGATTAAATATAAATAGAGATTTATTTTCAATCTTATGTCATTTCTGTTTTTATAATAATTATGTAACTTTTAACAATGATACCTTTAATCAAATATGTGGTATAGGGATGGGAACAAACTATTCTAGTACAGCAGCAAATTTATTTTTATTTTATTATGAATTTAAATATACTATGAAATATAATAAGTCTTTAAAGGTCTTTAGGTATATTGATGATATTTTGATTTTTAATTTTGAATATTCTAATGAATATGATATTATATATCCAAATTGTTTAAAATTGAATAGAGCAAACAGTGATGATTATAATGCAGAATTTTTGGATATTTTATTCAAAATTGTTGATAATAATTTGATTTTGGATTTGTACGATAAAAGAAATAGTTTTAATTTTTTTTACTAGAAGCATGCCACATTGGTTTTCAAATTTGCATAAAAAATTTACATAATAATAATCATTAATCAATTGATACGTTTCAATAAAATTTGTGGCAGAGACAATAATTTTTATAAACAGATCTTTAAGTTATTGGCTAATTTATTTTACAATAATAATTACCCCATTAAGTTTTTGAAATATTATTTAAAGACAGTTCTAAAAAGTGAATGGCAACGATGTGGACTGGCGGCATGAACATGTGATGGCAGCCTTCTGGATCTTTCTGTATGAAATGGGCATCCTAAAGTCTTGTTAAAAGAACGGGTGTCTATTGATGAATTGAAACGAAAGAAAGTTGCAGACCTGGAATTTCTGGTTTTTGATAATGGATTTTGAAGAAAAATTTATTTGTTTATAGTTGACGGGTAGGAAACATTATACAGGTATTCATGTTTTGAGAAAATTCATTTTGCGGGTTTGGGGGGGCGCATGTTTATTCTGCATTCATGCTTGTTTTCTTATTTTTTTCTTTTGTTTTTAGTTTAATGATAATTTAAGCATTCCTCTAAAAGACCTTTTTATTAAAGTTTTTTTGTTTTTGTATGGTTAATATTATGTTTGTTAGTTTTTAATTTGAGTTGTTTTAGTTTTTTATGGAATTAGATTAATAAAATGACAATAGATTTTCAGTATTGAATGCGGGGTGAACATCTGTTCAGAAACCTGCAAATTTTAAAACTGGGGGGTGGAGTTAGTTTTCTGTCTGTCCTCCCACTGATGAAGAACAGACTGTTTTTTTTTTGTTTTTTTTACCTGTCTTTCTTGTTTTTATAAATATTTTATAGTTAAAACATTTCTGCAGATATACACCTTCCTTTTGAAGTTATGGTGTTTTAGCATTTTGAAATGATGTAATATATGTATATATACATATATATATATACAGTCAAACCCCGTTTTAGTGCCATCTGGAAATAGCGCCAATTCCGTATAACTGCCAATTGTGTCTGTGAACAAATCTGCCAAATAGGAATTTCAATGAAATGCATCCGTTAAAGCGCCAACTCGATATACCACCAAAACAATCTAGAAATTACTGTATTTTCTTTGCATATCTTTCTTTTTAAACTTTTTTTGTTAAAATTTCAAAGGGCACCTCTTTCTTCTGTGTGTATATATTTTCAAGCTCAATTCAAACTTTATTAGATAGCATAGAATTCTTATTGTTCTCAACACCTGCCAAAGTGCACCTGCCACCCATTCTGCCTGTCATTGGGAGAAGGAACTTACAGTGCGCTAAGCTGCCGAGCAAGTTAAGGTTCTGATTCCGACTGGCGCGTTACGTAACCAGATGCCCTTCTGTGTCCTGATTCTGCCCTTCTCGGAACGGGTTACTTTCTCGTAATGTGCCGGCGAAGTGATATTTTCCAATTCTGCCCCTAACTTGTTGGAGTTATTTCCCATTCACCGGGGTTGCTTTGTCGTAATTCATCCCGACTGCTATCAGCAGCCGGAAAGCATTACTTGTGTCGGTTTAAGATGGCGTTTATATATGCATCTCTTGTAAATGAGGATATATAGACCTAATTTTTGTTAAATGTATATTCGCATTGTACTATTGTTATTATTATTATTCAGTTTTGTTAGGTTCATTACTAGAAATAGTTTTACCTTAAATTAAATGTAAATTAATTGTGGGTGAAGCATAGTTTTTCAATTATTTGGCTAATACAGCTTGTATTTTAAAACTTATATTAAAAAAAAAAAAATCTTTATGCTAAAATATATTTTTGAGATTAAAAGTTATTGCACTAATCCAAAAGTGCAATTACAAATAATTTTTGCTTAAATAATCCCTTGATTTTGATCTAAACAATAAAAAATACATAATAATGTATATATACATAATGTATAATATATAAGGTTATAATAGATAATGTAATGTAATTATGAGTGAAACTTAATTTTCCAATTATTTGGCTGATAGAGCTTGTCTTTTAAAGCTTGTATTCAAAATAATAATAATAATAATAATCCTAAATAATACATTGGAGAAGATTAAAACTTATTGTACTAATCCAAAAATGTAATTACAAATACTTTTTGTATAAATAATTTCTTGATTTTACTCTAAATAATAATAAATATTATATCATTGTAAATGTAAGATAATCACGACTGAAGCATAATTTTTTAATTATATTTGACTGATATAGCTCGTATTTTAAAGCTCGTATTAAAAAAAAAAAAAAAAAAAAAAAAAAAAAAAAAAAAAAACCTTCATGCTAAAAATATTTTTGAGAAGATTAAAACTTGTTGTAATCCAAAAGTATAATTACAAATAGTTTTTGCTTAAATCCGTTTATTTTATTCTAATAATAAAAATTAAAATATAAATGTAAAATAATTATGAGAAAGCATAAAGTTTCAATTAATTGGCCTAGAGATTTACCATATCTTGTATTTTAAAACTTGTATACATAAAAAAAAGCTTGTATTAAAAAAGTTAGTATAATAAAGTGTAATTACATAAAAAAAAAACCTTCATGGTAAAATATATTTTTGAGAAGATTAAAACTTGCTGTATTAATTCAAGAGAGTATTTACAAATAGTTTTTGTTTAAATAATTCCTTGATTTTACTTTAAATAATAATAAAAAATTATGTAATTGTAAAATAATTAAGAGTATGCATTATTTTTCAATTATTTGGCTGCTATAGCTTGTATTTTAAAACTTGTAAAAAAAAAAAAAAAAAAAAAAAAAAAAAAAAAAAAAAGAAAGCTTTTATTGAAAAAGTTAGTTTAATAAAGCGCACTCACATAAGAAAAAAGACTTTATGATAAATTTATATTTGAATTAATACAGTAAGTTTTAATGTTTACAAAAGAGTAATTACAAATAGTTTTTGTTTAACTAATCCCTCGATTTTAATCTAAATATTAATAAAAAATTATATACCGTATATACTCGTGCATAAGTCGACCCCCCCCCCTCCCAATTCTTAAGCAAAATTTTGAAAAAAAAATGAATTTTCGTGTATAAGTCGAACCACATTTCTGGTAGCATGTTGAAAAATGATTTGTAATCGAGGATAGAAAAACTTAATAAATTTTCATTAAATTAGTAATTTTTTTACGTTTCTAATCAGATTTTTTTTAATTCAACGTTTTAAACCTGTATAATTATGTATAACCGAAGAAGCTTAAACTATTTTGAAACCTATTAACATCAATTCAATGATACTTAAAAAAATAAAATTCTTTCAAAAATCCATTCAGGCATTATTTACAAGGGTAAACAACTTCTTAGACTGCTAAAATATAGTACTTCTTTGTATTGTAGGACTTTTAAGAAAGATATCTAATCTTCGGGCAAACCTTAGTTGTCAATGGTGATTATACTGAGCGAGCCTTTTTACCGACTCTGGCGTTGTAGGTTTGCCATACTGGGAGATATAGCGATGAGTTTCGCGCGCAGAAAATCCTTTTTCGGATATATTATTTGTTTACTGCTGAAGTATATTCTTGGATCGCCAGGCTGTTTATCGTTGTTTGGAGGAATAAACTTGTGAGAGTTGAATTTACCAATTAATTTGTTTCTTCCCGTTCCACGCAGATTTTTTTATATTCTTGAAAGAATTCCGGTTGATAATAGACAGCCAAAATACATTTAAAAAAAAAAAAAAAAAAAAAAAAAAAAAAAAAAAAACGAAAAATCCCCTTTAGGGACGCCGGCTGGGGAGAGGCCAGAAAGGGCCTCCGCCTCTCTCTGGATTTTTAAAATTAATTTTAAACGAAACTTTCTTCATTTCTGATTGTTAAAAATGAAAGATAAAAAAACTGCCTTGCCTTCCTCAACCCCTACCGTGGCAAAGAATTTTTAATTCTTTTTCTATAATTTTCTTTTTACATTCACATGTTTTTAATTTATCCAAAAGGGATCAGAGACCCTGTGGTAGGATTTTTTTTTTTTTTTTTTTTTTGAATTGTCAGTTTTGTTAAATGTTGGTAGAAATCTATTTTTGAATATTTAATATTTCTTAATTGTTGTATTATTTTATTGCTTCTGAGTATGTTTAAAAATTGTCTTAAATGGAGAATTCTGTCTTTTTTTTTTTTTTTTTTTTTTTTTATTTAGCTTATTTTATACTTACATTCTGCAGCGGGCGAATGTAGACCATGGACATCAGTCATCCAACAAAAAACATTTAAAAATGTGTAAATGCAAACGAGATATTAGAAAAGAACCTTCCCATTTGCTTAGCATTAACTCACGTGTAAGGCTCCTGTCCTTACAGGCGAAGACACTCGCGAACTAATACTAACCCTATGAGGAGTGAGTTTATTTTCTAATATCTCGTTTGCACCTCGGAATTTTTAAATATTTCTTTGCATTGGATAGCTACATCGCTCTTTTTTTTTTTTTTTTTTTTTTTTTTTTTTTTTTTACTTTTTCAATTTTGGTTGCAGATAATTTTTATTAAGTTACTTTCACTTTCGAAACCGGTTCCGAAAATGAAAGTGTTATTCTAACAAAAATATCTGCAAACAAAATCGAAAAATTAAAAAAAAAGAGAGATGTAGAGATAAACCTCAGCTATCCAAAGAAAAAAAAAATTAATTAAAAATGTCAAAACAAGTTTTTAAAAGGAAGAAGTCCTTAATCAGAAATTTGTATTCGGGTATGGGTTGAGGAACGGTGAAACTTTGAAACGAAAAATGTATGTATTTCCATTTTGAAAAAAAAATTCTCGATATGTATATCTATAATTTCTTGTAACAGATAAGATGTTTGTGTTGGTAGTCGCGCCCCTCAATCTCCGCGCCTGGGACGACTGCCCCCCTTCGCTCCCCCCATTTCGTACGGGCCTGATTGATTTATGTCAAGTTAAATTATAATTTTACTTATCAAATCAAATTAACTTACATTTATGCATAAAACTGTAGCATGCATTATGAATAACTGGTGAATTTTTTCTTGTTTTTTGTGTCTAAAATACTGTTAAAATATTAAATTTATACTATTGTTTAAAAGACAAATTAATTTAACTGCTGATCAATTCTTTCTAAGTAAAATAAGAATAGCTTAAACTTCTGTTTGCGGAAAGATAGAAATTATATCGTGAATGTACTTAAGAAAAGCCGCATGAAAAAAAGAAAAAAAAAAAGATTAGTTTTAATTTACACAAAAAAGAAAAATCTTGTTATTTTACATATTCTTTCCAGGTGCTTCATATTTACTTGAGATGGAATTGTCTAATCCACTAAAATTTTCTATCCAATGCGATTGTCCAGTAAATTAAAGAAATACAAATACATTCTTAGATAACAATTGCTTGTAATTAATTTACCGAAAACTACTAAAAACTGTTCGATTTCAAATCCCTTCAAATATCATGCCTGCAAGTATCCTATTTTTACGTTTAAAAACAAGCCCTAAAACAGAAAGTTTCCGGTTCTTGGGCGGGGGAAAATAGTTTTATGATAACAGTCTTAAAATAAAGAGCTTCTTTTATTCATTTTAATTTGCAAAAAAATTTTTTCTTTGTTATTTTAAATGTCTCAGCCATATATTGGGAATGTACTTGGGGTGAAATTTTCCGAAAAATTCGAATCCAACGAAAAATTTTCTCTATATTTAATAGTTTAAAAAAAGAAACTTTTGATTTGACATCAAAAATCTACTATCTCTAATAATAAGAGGAGACTTTATCTATTGACCATCACCCCGCAGATCTCTGTTGGGGGTCTAAGGTTACTAGCCATTTGCTTGCACCGCGCCAAATTCTCGCCAGAATCATTCCTTGCGAATAAATACATTTCCTTGATTATTATTAGATATTTAACATAAAAATGAATATATGTTACGCTCAATCGATTTTGATTAATGAGTCAATCATTTTTCATATAAAAATGTGGAAAAAAAGAGATTTAATATGCCATTTCTTTCAGATTCTGTACAGAACTATTTATTGTCGCGGACTAACACTCCTCTCTAGTATAATCTCCATTGACAACTAAGGTTTGCCCCAAGATTAGAAGCATTCTCAAGTTGGACTCTTTTTTAAAAAGGGGGTTAAAATGCTGAAAGGAATATATTGAAGGGTTTTTTTGTCACAAGAGAAAATGGGTGCAAAACAATTACAGGGACATTGAGCTTTGTTTGTCAGTCACTTGGAAATGACCATTGTCCGCTTTTATCTCTCATGTAATTACTTAAAAGACTGAAAAAAACAATCGCAGTAGCCTGTGATTTTTTTTTTTTTTTTTTTTTTTTTTTTTTTTTTTTTTTTTTTACTTTCTCGTGTATAAATCGATCCCCCATTTTCAACTCCCAAATTTTGTCTAAAATTCTTCAACTTATACACGAATATATACGGTAATTGTGAATGTAAAATAATTATTATGCTTGAAACATAATTTTTCAATTAATTATTTGGCCGATATAGCTTGTATTTTAAAGCTTATATCGAAAAAAAAAAAAAAAACGTTCATGCTAATATATTTTTTAGAAGATTAAAAATTGCACTAATGTAAAAGTGTATTTGCAAATAGTTTTTGTTTAAATAATCCCTTAATTTTACTCTAAGTAATATTAAAAATTGTATAATTGTATTTTAAAACTTCGTAAAGATTATTTATAACTCACCACCTGTTAAAACTTTACACACTGTTTATAGCGATATTACATAATTCACTTTATATTAATCTATAAAAAATCAATGTATAATCATAGTGACAATTAAAGGTCTCTTTTTAAAGGTGTCGCACGTAAACACACATGTTCAACTTTCAGATAAATAAAGAGACCACATGTGTCCTTGGAAGCGATTGGTCGAAATTCTACAGAGGATCTAGTCGAAACTCGTTAACCTTGTAATTGAGAGGTCAAACGCTGCCCCCGTATTCCGTTTGGGACAGAATTGGAAATTGTTGAACATCGGTATGGATTACGTGAACGGGAGGTTTCCTACTCGGTTTGTTCCGTTAAGGCCAGAATCAGGACACTGGATCGAGAGGGAAACTACGCGTAGAACGCAATCGGGCGAAAGTGTCTCGCCTCTTTGAGGTGAGAACAATGCAGAAATCAACTTCTCCGTACATTTTATGTCGATTTCTAGAAAAAAACGGCGTGCAATGTAACATCTATCATTGGAAGTTTCGGTTGGGCGTTGATTGCAACATCTAAGAATTCACAAGCTAAATCTATAAAATATCCGGTTTCTATTTTAACTCATTATGGTGAAAAGAGCAGTTTTATCAATTTCGGAAAAATAGGAAATTTGTGAATATAAAGAAAGAAATGTGAATGCATCGCAGCAACACATCTCGAATCATTTTTCTATACTGTGGAAAAAGCCTATTATCAGCCACTGCATCGGATACATTTTGATGAATATAGAAAAATAGATTAACACCACCGATCTACAGTCAAATGCAAAAAGATTGAAAACAGAGAAGCATGAAGACTTAAATGCCCTTTGCAGATGGATAGAGCAAATGATTGCTAAAAATGCTACCATAAACGGAGAAATAATCAGAGAGCAGAAAAAAGTTCTTAGTCAACGAATGAATATCACAGATTTCAAACACAGTAGTGGCTGGTTGAAGTGATTTAAAAGAAACGAGAGTTCTGTAAGTATTGAGACTGCAGGTGTTGATGAAGATATTGTGTTAACTGGTCGTAAAAAACTGAGTGCGCTGATTCTAGAGTATAAACCAGAGGACTTTGAGAATATGGATAAAAGTGGCCTTTTTTACCGCTTGCAGCCAGATAAAACAATTTCGAGTGGGCCTGCTAAAGGATTTAAAAAAAAAAAAGATCGTTTATCCCTTGTGTTCTGTACGAATAGAAATGGATCTGATAAAAGAACTATGTTAGTTATTGGAAAATCAACTAAGCCTAGATATTTTAAAATTTTTAATCCTGATCATTATATAGATTATGAGAATAACAAAAAAAGCTTGGATGACTGCAGCATTTTTTCAAAAATGGTTAGTGAATTTCAACTGAAAAATGAAGTTAAGTAAACGCCATATCTTAATGATTTTGGATAATGCCCCTTGTCACACATTGCCCGATTCGTATTGAATTTTTATCTCCTGACTGTACTGGATTTTTGAAAGCTTTTGATGTGGGTATAATAAACTCATTCAAAGCTCATTATCGAAAGTATCACGTCCGCCATATCATTGAAAAAATCGTCAAGATGATTTTTCTCCAATCCTTTTACATGATGCTATTCGCATGATAAAAAAAGCATGGGATGAAATTTCATCAGAAGCTATTGTTAACTGCTTTAAACATACTGTATTGATTAAATCTGAAGGATCTACTTAAAAACAAAACAGTACAGCACTTCAATAACTGCAAGACGATATACTCAAATTAACAGATATTGAGCATCCTCTATCGGCAATTGAGTACATTAACATAGACAAAAGTGTTTCAACATTTGAAGATTTGTCAATCGAAGAAATTGTTATCAATCAAAACCAAAATTCAAATTTATCTGACAGCGAATCTGATAAAGCTGAAATGCCACATATCACATTTTGTGAAGTTAAAAATGCATTGAGACAGTAAGATTTTTTTTTTTTTGAAAAACATGCAAATGATAAAAAATTGATGAACAACCTCTTAGTTGTGGAAAAATTAGCATTTTAAAATATTTCCCTGTAAAATATAATTAAGGTAAAATAAATTGAGTGTAAGATTTAATGTATGTGTGTGTCTCTTATGTGCATAATTATCTACTTTATCTAAAATTGATTATATAAAGAGGTAAGTGTGTGTTAATTTCATACATTAAATGGATAATTTTGAACCATGCAGTAATAATTATATTATGTATATTAATTATATATACTATTAGATAATTTAATAAAAAGGCATTATGGTATTTATTTTTATAATAATAATAATATTAATATAATTGTATTAAAAAAATTTTTATTGTATTCTAATTCGATATACCGCCAAACACGTTATAGCGCCGAAATTTTCTGGAACGGGTAATGACGGTACAACGGCGTTTGACTGCATATTAAATACATTTCATTTTCTTTAATAATAAATTCTCTTTCATGAAATCATAATTGATAATCAGCAAATTTTCTGTTAAACATTTAAATAAAATTAATGTTTAATTAAGGAAAATGCAAAGTTTTTCAGTAGAAAGTATTTAGTGTATTAAGCCTTTATTAAAAAAAAATTATTATATTTTAAACAATAGTTTTCCCGTATCACCAAATTCTTTTGAATTAAAACATAAATAATCAACGAATTTACTAATAAAATTTTAATTAAATAAACTGTTTAATAACGCTATACTAACAAGCATGAAAACATATAAAAAAAAAAACGTCATCGTCAGTGAAAGTCATTTTTAATAAACCTAAGTAAATATTTATAAAATATAATATGTCTGAGCAAAGGCATAATTGTATTAATCGTAAAAAATAAATTAAGGATTGTAATTGATCTACTTAAAAATTGTAATTTAATGTAAATTTGAAATAAATGATTTACTTACGTGTAAACACACTGTCAAAATATTTTTTTATTAATTTTATTGATCACTTTCTTTGAAAAAAAAAATATATGAAACACATACACAAAAAAGGTTTAATTGGATAGTAAATAAACACAATCACAAAATTTTACCTTAAAAGTCAAACGATGCGCTCTCCTCAACACTTTTTATAGAATTTGAATAATGATAATGGGTATTGTTTTTAAACATAATGTTAATATTATTTTGCACCATCGTTGTTCACATTAATTTTACACACATCGCAATAATAATTCTTTTTTATAGAAAGTAATAAATTTTAATTGTCGCGTATAATATACAATTTTACATTAAAAAATTCATTTGTCGTTAAGAATAATATTTTTAAAAGATTTCCTATCTTTCTATTTTGAGAATGATATAATATTTATATTAGTAAAATTTCATTATTAAAATTCTGATAAATATAATTTTCCGTTTCAATTTTACTAACAAAATATTTTATTTTTTTTTTCAACTTTTAAAACGAATAATCAAATAAAGAGTAAACCTTTACCATAACACCCTAAGCAAATACTTTCTTCGCTTTACAATTCCATATTTATTTTTCAAAATAAATACGTATAAACCTATACAAAGCAAAGTATTTAAAAAGGAAACATAAAATATTTTATACTTTAAGAATTTTTAAAGAAGAGGAAAAAGGATATTTCCGGTTACATAAATAAATACTGTACTAGGAATTTTCTAAAAGTGCTTTTTGACCTCTCCCCTACCCCCATCACACAAAGATGTAGAGATTAATGATTTGAAGCGTCCGAAACGGCTTACACCTGTTTGTCTCTTTCTACGTTCTCAGCAATCGTAAAATGTTAGAAAACGCTTTTTATATCAAATTTAAAGATTTTTATAAATCCTAAATGTTCTTTTTCTTAGGTTAATAGAAAAAAAAATTCTTATAAAGATGCTTAAAACAAATTATATCCTTTGATGTAGATGAATATTGTTAATAATCGGATGACCCAATACAAAAATAAATGAAAATATGAGATTTAAAATATCCATTTTATTTGTATCATAACTTGACTCAAAATATTGACTCAAAACCTTTTATTTTTGCATTAATATTAGTATATTTATCTAGCATATATTTACATATGTGTAATTTGTTTAGCTTCTATATTGCTGTTTAAATAATATTCAAACGTTGAACGTACAAATCTACCACCATTTATTCGTCGAAAACTAAATGGGATTACAGAAAATGCTTTATTTTCATTCTAATATTTATTATTTTTTCTACCTACGATATTAATACTTTTGATGTACATTATTACATGCAGAGTTATAGTAATAATTTATTAATTATGTTAATAAAAAAATTAAACATCTTGTTTCAGAAAAATATGTCGATTATATTAAGACAAATGCCAACGGAAATACTATTTTAATTTTAATTATTGGACAGAAAAATGTTTCATATTATACAATGGATGCTATAATCAGTATCAGTATATTCTGAAGCGCCTGAATGATTTATAAATAAGGTAAATATAAGTAATCAATAATTATACAATTTAATAAACAGACAAATTGATCTCTTTATTTCTGTGAAACATTGACTATTATAATTTCTTCTCAATTGCACTTATGTCATATAATTATTTTTTTTTTAACTAACATAAAAATACGGTATAACAAATGTAAGAAAACGTAAAACTTTTAAATTTAGGTAACTAATTTATAAGCAGTTTACTTTTTATTTTTACAGTTGACAGTTATACATAAAAAAAAATTATTATAGGTCTTTGTCTCTATTTAATAAAGTTAGGCACTATTCGGGTTTACAAAAATATTTTTTTTATTAAATTGCATAAACAGGTATGAAAACTAAACTCATCAAGTGTAATACTTATTTATATCTGTATTAAAAATTTCTTCTTATTTCATATACTAGATGAAATATTTTTGTAAGACATAGCAGATAAACATCTTCAATATGATGTTGTATGAGTATTAAAATACTGATTAATGTGTATGGAGCAGTAAATAGATTGCAAGAAAATAATCTCATATATTTATTATAACAATTAAAAAAGTGTTTTTGAACTTAAGTTTTGTTTTATGTAGCTCTTTTCTATTTTTTTAGGATGTCTGTTGAGCTTTTTCTCGTAATGGGCTTGATGAGATGTTCTTTTGAGCGAAACTTAAAAAAAAAAAATCACTTTAATACAAAGAATAATCATACTGTTGTAACACTAAAAAATTTAATAGCTCTCATCAAATTAAAAAAAGAAAGAGTGAAATTCAAATTACTTAAAAAAAAGAACACAATGTTACATCTATTTTCTTATTTTTAATTTTCTTGTATTTTATAGTAATATTTTATTTTTATTTATTTTTCTCTTCTAAAATATTTGCACATATATCTGAAAAGCGTATTTGTTAAAGTATATTTTTATACAATATAAAGAAAGAAAAATCAATGCCGCGGATTTATATTGTTCTCTCGCGCAATGAAGTCTGTCAGAAATTGCTGCTGTAAATCCAGATAAAAGAAAATACTTCATGTTTCATTGTATGTGGTGCATGTCTTCTTCGCACATAAAGTTTATGCATAAGGGATTTTTCTTTTTTCAACATAAAAATATTTTTCTTTGTATATATATATAACATAAATCCTTTTAAAACTTGTCAGTAAATTTATTCGTGTTCTTTCCGAAAAATATTGATGTATGAATGAGTAAAAATATAAAATTTTAAATTTCACATCTATAAAAAATGTTTCATATTTTAAAATTAAAATATATTACGTTTTACCAATTCCACTATCAATCAATTTACTGACTTGTTAGTAGTACTAATTATGTAAATAGTATTAAATTATTGACTTGTTATAAAAGGGAAAAAAAACTAGTTTTACAGATAAAATTAACCCCGATGCATCCCCATTTTATTTAATATTTTTAAATTGAAAGTACACGTAATTGTAAGTTGCAGCAATATTGTGTACATTCTTTTACTATTTAGACTTTTTACTCAGTAAATATGTTCTTAAGTGTAACGAATAACTTAAAGATATAAAATTAAAACAATTAATATGGTTACAAAAATAAATGCTTCGATTTAAATAGTTTGCATATGAAAATTTCAAGTACTTTGCATTTCATATAAACTGTTTATATTTGAACTGTTAAATATTTGAAACACGAAAACATTATAATAATAAAATTTTTAAAATTATACTCCATTGAAAATGTAAAATGTATAAATATTTTTACATAAAATATAAATATTGCTAATTAAATATAAACATTAACATTTACATAAAAACTAATTTACATAATTTACATAAAATATTAATATTTGTGTTATGGTTAGAAATAATATGAAAGTTCTTTGTAAGTAGTTAAATGTTTTTTTTTTGTTTTTACTATTTTCATGTTACATTAGATGTATGTAGCATGTTATAAATAACATTTTGTATTCAATTTCGACCTTGCATTATCTGAAAGGTGTGAATGTCACCAAATTTGCATTTTTTACAGGAAGTGGAAATACTTTCCAATTATTTCTTTTATAAATATCTGTTATAAAAAAAATCACATAAACATTTTATAAAGAATATAATACTGTAATGTACTTTTAAATAGGTGTACTATAATGTAATTCTCGAATGTAATTACATAGGATTGCGAACCTGCAAATCCATTAAAATGGATCTTGTGAATCTGCACCTTCATTAATGGAAGAAACAAATATAAAACTGCGTATATTTCCGAAGCGAAATAATTCGTACTTTATTGATAAAAAAGTATATGAAAGCCTTAGAATTTTAACAATATCAAGAAAATAACTAACATCTTCTAGCATCAAAATTGAAAATTGAAATTCTCATTAAAGTGCCTGCAGTAGAAAAATTCAATATTTACTTCTAGCTTTCTAAAGTGATTTTCATTTTTTTTTTCATTTAGAACGATATTTGGGATATTTAAATAAAGTAACTCTCTTACCATTTATCAAGAGACGCTGTTATAGACAGCTTTATACACCGTCTGTTTTAAATTGATTCCTTTCATATTCAATCGCGTTCCGAAACACAGGGTATTATACCTTTATAGAAAATTAAATGCGTAATCATTTTACACTGTATTAAAATAATATATATTTGTATATTTGTATTCCAATAATTCTAAAAAAAACTTGAGAAATTCCACAAGAAATATTAAAACGTATAGAAAACAAAGTATATTGCTGAAGTTAAATATTTAGTAATTTTTGAATAAGGACACATAAAAAAAACCTTATAATTTTACCTATATGAAGGAAATACTCTAAAATCAAAACTGAAAAATGAAATTCGTAGGGTCAATCCATTTCAAGTGGTCCAGAAAATCAGATATTCGTTGCTTGACCATTTGTAAAAAAAAAATCTGAAATTTTTTGTACAACAACCCTAACGTGATTGAACTTCACAATGACTATTATTTTAATTTTATTAATTTTTGTTTGTGCATGGCGGCCATCTTTGTTTCATCGTCTGCAGCAATTTTCTCACAAGAAGGGTTTACGGAATTGTAAATAATTCATCGTTTATTTCTCCAATTCAAGTGCGGATTAAAGCTATTTGTACAGAAAGCATTGGGCTAAAAATTTGGTAATAAAGTAGTTTCCGAAACTAATTGCTTATTGGTGAAGTTTAAGCATAAAGTTTCAGTTATTTTTTTTTATTTGTCTGTTTACAAGGGGAAATTTTTCTAGCAGGGAAAACTGTCAACATGAAATAATTTTTTTTTTACAAATTGGCCGAAAGTACTTGTACTCACACAGTTCCAGATCTGGGACTTGTTTTCTCTTTGCTAAGAAAATTCCCAATTTTTTCAAAAATGTCAAAAATCGCACTTTTGAGGCTTTGATATCTCTGGTGGGGCACGAGATAAAAATCTGAAGTTCTGGTTTCTGAAAGTATTGTAGGGTAGTGTTATGCACAAGAAATTTCAGGATGGAGATTTGACTACAAGCTGAGATATGGCAATGGAAACATGTCAAAACAATACTGCCAAACTATTCTTTTGTTGTAGTCACAGCTAAATATTTATCTCAGAGTGTCACTTAAATTTATGTTTTTGATTATCTTTAAATGATAGTAACAGAAAATAAAGCCCTTTGCAAAGCTTAGCAATTAATAAAAAAAATAATTATGCCTAAGGCTATACGTTTTGTATGTTTTCAGTATTTTTGTAAGTAATTTTAGTAACTAAAAGAAACCTCAGCACTTTTACATAAAGAAAAAAAATATATCTTTATACAAGTCCTGAGACAAAAACTAAATAGGGAAAGACAAAAGCTGTTAATGTTGTCATACTTTTGAGACATGATCAAACGTGTCAAAACACATTCTTGCTTACTGGTTTAAAAATTTTGATTTTTCTCAAAATTTAATTTGTAGGAACATTTTCTTGTCATCTCTTGATAACTTGATTGAAGATCTTGGCCCTACTGGCTCATAGAAATAAACTTTGAAATCACTATGTGCAAGTCTCAATTCATTAATAATTCCTAGCTTACTTTTATGCAAAAATGTCATTCTTCTGCAGCATAAATTTTGGAAGAGGTTTGGATATCTTTACTTTCTGAAAATTACTTGCGGCTGATGCATGGTAATATCGTATAATGTTTCATTTATAGGACCATACTTATGGTAGGAACAAGTTTCAGTACTGGCAAGCAGCATTAAAATTGTGGTTTTGAAACTAACAAGCAGGAATGTATTTTGACACGTTTGATCATGTCTCAACAAGTATACCAACATTAACAGCTTTTCTCTTTCCCTATTCTGTTTTTGTCTCAGGTCTTGTATAATTTTTTTTTTCTTTATGAAAAAGTGCTGAAGATTCTTTTATTTACTAAAATTACAAAAAAAATTACTGAAACCATACAAAATGTAGGCCTTAGGCACAATTATTTTTTAAATGAATTTCTAAGCTTTGCGAAAGGCTTTATTTTCTGTTAATATTATTTAAAGATAATAATAAAAAAATAATTTAAATGACACTCTGAGATAAATACTTACCTGTGACTACAACAAAATAATAGTGTGGCAATATTGTTTTGACATGTGTCCCTTGCCATTTCTTAGCTTGTAGTCAAATATCCAACCTGAAACTTCTTGTGCATAACACTACGACACAATACTCACAGAAACCAGAACTTCAGTTTTTTTTTCTCGTGCCCCACCAGAGATATCAAAGCCTCAAAAGTACGATTTTTGACAATTTTGAAAAATTTGGGATTTTTTTTACCGAAGAGAAAGCAAGTCCCAGATCTGGAACTTGGCGTGTGAGTACAAGTGCTTTCAGCCTATTTGTAAAAAAAAAAAAAAAAAAAAAAAAAAGTCATGTTGACAGTTTTCCTTGCTAGAAAAATTTCCTCTTGTAAACGGACAAATTTTGGAAAAAAAACTGAAAGTTTATTCTTAAATTTCACCAATAAGCAGTTAGTTTCGGAAATTACTCTATTACCAAATATTTAGCCCAATGTATTCTGTACAATTTGCTTTAATCTGCACTTGAATTGGAGAAATAAACGATGAATTATTTACAATTCTGTAAACCCTTCTTGTGAGAAAATTGCTGCAGACGATGAAATAAAGATGGCCGCCATGCACAAACAACAAGTAATAAAATTAAAATAATAGTCATTTTGAACTTCCATCATGTTAGGGTTGTTATAAAAAAAAATCAGATTTTTTAAAAATGGTCGAGCAACCAGTGCTGGATCACTTGAAAAGGATTGACCCCGTATAAAACAGCGTACATTAAGAAATATCACTATTTGTATATCATTTTTTTATGTGATTTCTATATAGTTCTTTCTCGGCGCAAAACTATGATTTGGAAATTTAAATAAGCATTTTATCTTTCAATTTATCAACACAGGGTGTTTAAAAAATCTTTATATACCACAAATTTTAAATGCTTTGATTTCCTAATCAATTCCCATTTGGATATAGATAAAAATAACTTTAATAATTAAATACTTGTGAATGAATACATTATCCAACATTTCAGAATAAGATATCTGTTATTTTCTACTATTAAAAAGATCTTACAAATTTCGACACATATTATTATAATGCAAAATAAAAAAACAAAATATATTTCTGAAGCGAAATATTTAGCATTTCTTTGATAGAGAACTTATTAAAAATCTTAAAACTTCTCAAATATAAAGAAAATCTTCTACGATTCGGTATGAAAAAACGTATATTTATAATTTAAAATTTCGCGTACTCCTGCTTTTACGCTAAAACTTGTATGGTTGTTGTAATATATTAAGCAATATTTTAAACAGCTGTTCTTTATGAATTATGTTTAATGACTCTCACTGCAATCAAAAAAATTTAAGGCATATTGTTCAAATTGAATACTGGCATAAGTGAACACAAGAAACAAGTTTGAAAATTAAATTATCCTTAGTAGAAAAGAGGTATGTATGAAATTTAACAACCCAAGCTCTTTTATTATGACTGTGCAAAAATAAGTTATAGTTTGACTACATACTTTGACTAAATTTGTCAGTTCCAATCAATAAAACATACATTAAGCAGATAAGATATGGGGCATTCTCACAATTTTTTGACTTCTGGGGATTTTTTTATAGATGTGAAATTTAAAATTTTACATTTTTACTCTGAACTCACATAATAAATCAATATTTTTTGGAAAGAACACGAATATATATACTGACAAGTTTTAAAAGGATTTATGTTATATATATATATATATATATATATATATATATATATATATATATAACATATATATAATAACATATATATATATATATATATACAAAGAAAAATACTTCTATGTTGAAAAAAGAAATATCCCTTATGCATAAAGTTTACGTGCAAAGAAGACATGCACCACATTCAATGAAACTTGAAGGTATTTTCTTTTATGTGGATTTAGAGCAGCAATTTTTGACAGACTGCATTGTGCGAGAGAACAATATAAATCCGGGGCATTGATTTTTCTTTCTTTTTATCGTATGAAAATATACCTCAACAAATACGCTTTTCAGATATATGTGCAAATATTTTAGAAGAGAAATATAAATAAAAATAAAATATTACTAAAAAATACAAGAAAAATAAAAAATAAGAAAATAAATGTAACGTGTTATTTTTTTTTTTTAAGTAATTTGAATTTCACTTTTTTTTAAATTTCATGAGAGCTATTAAATTTTTCTTTAGTGTTACAACAGTATGATTATTCTCTGTATTAAAGTAATTTTTTTATTTTAAAAGTTTCGCTCAAAAGATTATGGAGCATTCTCACAATCTTTTGACTTTTGGGAAAAAAAAAATCTGACAAAATTAAACTTGCTAAAATAACATATTAACCTAATAGATGAATGCCTTAATGATTCAAAATAAAGAAAAAATGGTCAGCAGCGAAAAATTTTTTATTTAACTAAGTTTTAAGTTAAACTTGCGAGTTTAATTTTCCTTACCATTTTACCCATGTAACTTTTTATATTCTTCTAAATTTTTACTTATAATGAATTTGCATAGTACCCACAGGACATTCAAATAAGAAATAATAACAATGTAGTACTTTTACTACAGAATTTTTGTATAACATTGTCTTAATGGGGTGTTAAAGAAGGGACGGTAAGGTAAAAAAAGGGGATGGTATTGGAAAAAAGGAACGGTAAGGATGAAACGGTAAAGAAAATTACCACATATTTTTAGGAAAATCATGTTAAGACTAAGTGATAGCCACAATGTTCATTGATTTTTAGAAACAGTTGTTAACTTTGGATTATATTATTTTTTTTATTTACCTCGAAAAGTGCAGGAATAAACATTGGGGACGGTGAGACTACCAATAAAGCCACGATGCTTGAAATTGATATTTAAATGTTGATTGAAATTCTACAGCAAATTTCCTGCCAAAGAATTTTAGACATTATTTCTCTAGTATACCTCTGCATGAGAAAAAACTTGAAAAAAATTCTGTGGCTGCATCTGAAATGATTTTCTGTATAATTTTAGAAGAGGGATGGTAAGGAATCTAAAACCCAGGGACAGAGTTTAAAAAATAATAACAAACCTAAAAATGTATGCACGTTAACTTTTAGCTACATTTTTATATAAAACAATAGTTGCAGTTTCAGAGAAAAATTACATTGAATTATTTTTATTGAAACAATTTTATCCAGACAGCTCCAAACTTAAAAATCAGCATCAGGGACACAGGACGGTATAGGAGTTTTACAGGTGTTTTGACCCCCAACGTCGTCCAAAACTTATTTATTTCGTTAATATTGTTGTGCAACCATGCAACGGGATGTTCCCCAGTATATGAAAAAAAACAAAAAAAAAAGTGTATTAAAATAAAAATTATTATTCAGGGACATGAAAGTCAAAAGTTTTGAGAATGCCCCATATTCGACTGCTGAAAGAAATAATCTGCTAAAACAGCTTATATGATTTCTATATTTTTTTATAGTACAAGATCTAAATTATGGAATTAGAAGTCGAACATGAATACAATAATGCACCAAAATTTCTTCAGCAGTGTTTTTTCTGCGTATAACCCAAGTTAAAAATGTTTTAAATTAATCAAAGATACATGCCAAGCACAGGTTGTAAGCATAGATGTCTTAGTGTCGTATCAGATGCTTATGGGTCATTCCGTGTTACGTGCGGGACAGCTTTTCTACATATTACTGATGTTTTAACAACGTTATTGCATCCTCAAACTTAAACAACTATTCTAATATGAGAATCTAAGGGTTTTTTCCTTATTTTTAATGTATAGGTTATATTTTAGCAACTTATATGTTAATAGATGTGTTTATATGTATCAAGCGCAGGACATTTTTCCCGTTTTACATGGTGTGGTCATGAAACAAACAGATTTTTAAGCCTAGTATTTAAAATGTGGAAAATTTTAAACGTGTTAAAAAAGAGCAGCTTACTTAGAAATATGGTATAACATTTGGACATTTTAAAACCTGTTGAATGACCATTCTATATCACGTGCAATGCAGCATTTCTACATATTACTGCTTTTGTAACAGTGCTGTTGTAGTCTTAATTAAAAAAGACTATTCTAATATGAACATCTGGGGGGGGGGGCATTTTTAATGTACAGTTTATATTCTAACAACTTATGAGCTAATATATATACCTATTTATGTAAGTATCACGAGTAGCAAATTCTGCCTATTTTTTTATGGAATGACACTTGTAATTAAATTTTATTCTGGTTGATTCTAAGATTATTATCATCTGACAGTTTCCCTTTGGAGACTTTATACAGGGAACATGATTCAGACGACTTAAACCACAGAGGTTGTTTAATATACCAACTATTAAAATCAAGTTGTAAGGAGCCAGAATGTCTCAAGCCATGTCTGGATGACTGGCCTTAGACAGAAGTACGAACAAATGTAGATGCAACTATATTACAGAAAAATAAACATATATGACACAAACGTAAAACGGGAGGAAAAAGTCATATGAATTATAGAGAAAAATAACTATGTTATAGACATTCCTTTACCTATGATTCAAATGAAAAGATTATATCTGATGAAGGCTATAAATATTCATGAGATTAAATTGATGATGACAAAAATTCTGTGCATGAGGTTTGTAACAGTTTCAATATTTTACAGTTACACACTCCTAAATCACCTGTCAATCTCAATATTAACACTCATTTACTACATAAAAGCGAAAAGATGCAAGCTTTAAAAAAAGAAGAGAAATAAAAGTATCAAGGTTTCTTATTTTAAATTTAAGTTAAAGAAAGAAACATTGAAACGCGTAGAGCACCCACGAGTACGCAGAATTGCCGCAATTATACAAGGCATGGACTCGAGTAATGTCTAAAGGTGTCCTCGAGGCACCATGAATCCTGTAGAACAGTCCAGAAATCTATAGAAATCCAAGGCAGTCGACGTCCCTTCTGAACATCCCAATTATGCTTAATCAAGTTCATGACTGAGAAACAATGTGGCCAATGGAAGTGTCTAATATCAGCAGTGTGCTCCTGGAGGCACTCGGAAATAATTCATGACGTGTGGAGTGTCGCATTGTTTTGCTGAAATTGTCCAGGTCCCATGGAATGCGTAATGGACATGAATGGATGTAGGGGCTCGAACAGGATGCTTATGTACCCGTCAACTGTAACGGTCTTCTTTATAAGTATCAGAGATCCCATATAACACCAACTATTACCTGCTCCCTGTAACATCACAGAGGCTCTACACTCATTATGTAGGTTCCATGAATGCATGAGGTTGTCTCCATACCCGTAAGCTTCCATCAACCCGATACTACTACAAACGAGACTCATCGGACCAGGTAAAGTGTTCACATACATCAAGAGTCCAATGTGTGTTTTGGATGGCCCAGGTGTGACGAAAAGCTATGTGTAGTACACTCGACAACGATAAACAAGTGTGTCTTTGTCCCTAAAAGTACATATTAATGCCGGTACTTTGAAGAATTCGCACGCTGACACTTGATGGTGCCCTAGCATTAAAATCCGCAGCAATTCGAGGACGTTCGCACGTTTGCATATCCATCTCGTTGAACCCTTAACCGGAAACGTACATCATTGAGATGGTTGCGTCTACATATCTACCTTTAATATTTCCTCTCTCAGACTTTCAAAACTTATTTTTATCGTGTTATATTAAAAAATTGGCCCTGTTAAGGAATTATTATAAAATATTAAATGTTTAAGTTCACTATTTGGTAAATTATTAAGTGTTCTGTTTGTGAACGAAATTTTCACGTTTCCGGTTAAGGGTTAGGTATTCTTGTCAATCGTGAACGGCCCCGTTTTTCAGTCTTTTCCCGACCACACCGCTGTCGGAGGTTTTATGTTTTATCGGATACATGATATCCATGATACACTCATGAAATTGCCTTCCGTGAAATATCAAATTGCATTGCTATTTCAGAGATTTTATGTTTCATCTCTCGTGATCCGATTACAATGCTACGTTAAAAGTCACTTAAATTTTGAAAGCTTCATTGTAGCAGAAGAAACTGATTTAACAGCTTCGACAAACGCCTGTGGTTTTATATTGGCACAACCTACCGCATCGAGTTACGCAGATTGGTTGTATACCTACTGTTCCGTTAAGGAAGTATAGCCAGCTCCCCCTAGCGAACAGTTTGTGTAAAAGGTTGTTATTAAGCTGTTCATCGTCTAAGCATCAGCACGTATTGAAACAATCCAACCAAACTACGCGTTAGATATTAATTATACTTTACAATCAATTCAAATTAGTCAAGTTTTATGTTTGATTAAGTATGTTGTACAACTTTTACGTGTCAATAAAATTAATTAAAAAAATAAACGTTTACAGTCCATCATAAGATCACCTTTTTTATTTTCAGAAGCAAGGCTGTACCTGGTTTTCTGGCTCTTAAGAGCACTCGAGCAAAAACATCTTAATAATTTATTTGTAGGTCAATCCCTTGAATTTGTTTGTCTTGAAAGATAAATATTTTAAATTACAGAATTTTTTCTAGAGAATGTACACCATTTTAAAATAAAGACAAAATATTCCCATTAAAAATTTTGTTTAAATTTTAAATTAATTCAATAACACATTATTAAATATATTCATCTTTGAAATAATATTTTAATACCAATCCTTAAATTAACCTTATACATAAAGCGTGGCTCAAAACATAAATGATAATATAATATGAACTAGGAAGTGGTAAAAAAAAGGATATCTTTAAACATATATATTAGCTTGTAATTTGTAGCTTAAAATAATATTTTAATTGTTATGAAAATATTTGTTACGTATTTTCATTAATGTTTTACGTGATACGATTGACAACAGGTTATATCAAATATACTATTAGTAAATTTGAAAATTTCATGTGTAGTCAGCATTTCGAAATCCATAAAGAAGTTACATTCAATGAGAAATATATTTTGCATTTTCTAGTAAAGTATTCTTGTTCCAATTTCTTACGAGTTTACCGTATTTTATTAAAATTTCACATTATATTAATAAATGTTTAAACAAACTTTATAATTTAAAAATCTAAGAATTACTATTATAAATACCTCATAGATACATCTAATTTCTTTTGTACATTTATATTTCTTCTAAAGAAATAATTTAAAACGAAGTATAACTTATCTGGCAGAGTAATAGCTAAGACATTTTAAGTATCCTAATATTCAGTTGTACTTACAATTGTTTAACATTCAGAGTAATAGAAAACTTAAAGTAAATCCATAAATCCACATAGCATGTGAAGGATTCAAAGTTAGAAAGCTACTCAAAAATAAAGCAGTCACAATTTAAGATTAATCTCATTTCAAGAACATTATTACAATATTTTTAAAACAATGAATTCTATGATGTAACTGTTTAACTCTATATACTCCAGCGCTTAATATGCTTAATGACATAATCGAACATTAATCTTTACTTTCTGATACTTACGCTGAGATGAAAGTTTTTATCAAAGGAAAATGATTTATCGAGAGAGTGATATCAACATGAAATTGAATATTTTTGCACGAAAATATAGATGTCTTTATAGTAAGAGATTTTTTAGTATAAATCTGCAAATTCATCACTCTATTATCCAACTCATTTTTCATTAAAAAAGTATATATTTAATAAATATTTACAAAATATGTACTGTAAGATGAAACTATCGAAATGGTTATATCGTTTGGAATAAAATAAAAGTAATTACAAAATAGTTAAATTATAATAGAAAAAAATGGCTATAAATACAACACGGATAAAAAGAAGAAGCACGAAATATCAAAACAGACAATAAATGTGTAAAAATACATTGAATCATTTTTTGAAGTTTACGGTTGAATAACTTGAGCCAAATATGGCTGCTTGCACCATTCTCCAAAGTATTATTACTGGGTTATAATATATTAAAGACTGCGTAGGAAGTGTGGTATGTAATATATGTATACATATATATACGTGTGTGTATGTGCAAAATTTATGTACCTATATATAAACACAAACATAAGTAAACAAATCGGACAAAAAAGTGGTCTCATTTTGGAGATATGTTTTTAATAGAGTATAACATCACATCTTTCGAGCATGGAAATAGCCTCAATTATTTAAGGAGTTGAATCTAAAAAGATCTTAATGTATGGTACATCCAGTTAACGCCATTTTCTCTCGAGTAGGTTTTGCAACGCCACCGAATTTCTGATATGAAAATTGGAGTGTTTTGATCGCTATGTCATGCAGCACCCTATATTTTCTATTGTGTTAAGATCATGTGATTTTTAGTTCCCGTCAATCTACGAGAAAGTATGTGAGTATCAATAAAAATATTCAAGTTTTTACGCAGGGCAGTGAAGATTACTAGTGTCATTTTAGAAAATCGGCAGAGGGCTGCTATTAGCATATTCATTTAAACGATGTTCAATTAACGCCTGATCCCCGAAAACATTCCATTACATATCCCACTTGCGTTAATTATAGGTCCAGTTATAGTACGAATTACGCGTAGAAACGTTAAAATACATATCCCGCTTACTTTAATAATCGGTCCAGTTATAGTACGGAATACGCATAGAAACGTTCATAAAACCACCTCCGATTGCACTACAGCCTCAACACACTAAATTCAAAACATTCCGCTCGACTCTAGCCAGCTGTTTGTTCGAATTGGTGTTTTTCTATCAAATAATGACAAGAAACGTTATGTGCTGAGAGCAAATGTTTCTTCCGAGTAACATCGCTGTCAATGTTTATTAATGCAGTTTTTAGATTTGGAATATTCGCAGATTTTAGAATAAGCGTCTTGCATTTGATCTTCATTTTTTGAGTGCAGCAAACTCCGTCGTTTTTCAACGGATTTTTATCATCATGCCATGAGTTTTTTTATAGTCCTTCTGGATCAGGATATTTTCTCATACATAACTTTGACGTCATAATATTTTGCCACCAAGAACATGCCATTCTTTTCAGACATCTTGGAAATTCAGCTTCAATAAACGAATAATTTTTGCAACTTCGCTTAACGTGTTATCGTTGGTACTCACAAAAATGACAGCGTTTTTTTTTCCAAATTGCACCTTTTAATGCACTATTTCCGTACCCCAAAACATCTTTTATACTCCACGTTATTTCTATCCTCACGAAGAGGCATTAAAGACTAGGTTTAACTAGTCAGACTTCTGGAACAAAATGTGTATAAGTGTATCGAAGTCATTATGCTTCCGCTCAAGAATGACTAAAATGCTGCCCGTTGTGCTTATATACTTATACACTGTAAAAAAACCACTGTAGATTTGTCAGAACAAACTAGATCACAGTGAATGTACTGTATCTTTCTTTGGTTTCCTGACTGTATTAAAATGGAAAATACGGCAGTTGCGTAAAATTAACAGCACAATGTACTGGCAATTTGGACGCCAGCAGTTTGTGCTGTACAAAAAATGCGTCCAAATTGCCAGCACATTGTGCTGTTAATTTTATGCAACTACTGTATTTTCCATGTTAATATAGTCAGGAAACCAAAGAAAAATGCATTCACTGTGATCGAGTTTGTGCGCGAGATGAAAAGTTCTCTGTACTGTAAATATATCGTTTTTTTTTACAGTGTACAAATAAAAAAAACAAAGACGCACCTATACAAGGTGCTTCACAAGGTGTGGAAGAAGAAAACATTATATCCTTCTAAACGTAAAAAGATTTTTATTTCAAAATTTCAGGATTTAAACATGAGAATAAAGGAAATTAAAAGATGAGGTTCTCAAATTTGTTGGCCATCTGTGGAGATAACGAATCGAATTCTCTGCTCGAAATTCGAGATTATCTGGTTGAGTTTGTCTGTTCTGTTGGAAACGAATTTATCACACCTGTTATTTCTATCTTCAGCTTTTCAATAGTTTTTGGTCTACCTCTGGGGACTTGATATTTAACATAGTCCAATAAAAAGAAGTATAGTAGTGATAAGGCAGTGCTATACCGGGCTAAAACAATCCCAACCCAAAGCGATTCGGGTAGTCTCTTGCGATGGCACGGTTGTGTTTTTGACATCTGAACAGTTCCAGGATGTCTCCTGTTGTATGGGAAGGAGCTCCACCCTGCTGAATCCACGTGTCTTCTATACATTGTGCATGGTAAGAATTGATTAATGCTCCTAATATGGTTTTGGTCTATTTTTAAAGGTACTAGAAAACTTCCATTGTGTTTTGGCAGGTCTCTGGTCGGAAAGATAAAACGTTTTTACTGAAAAAAAAAATGCGCTCTACTAATTAATATCGGTATATTTCCGCGAAAACAAAATATTCATCGACAAAATCTAGAGTCCCTACATAAGTGTTCTTTGGGTCCCTGCACATGCGTGTACAATTTCACGTCAGTAGCTCCACCCGTTGAAGTTATTCACCAAAAAGTTTCACTATACCCTGTGAAATAACCAGTATGCACACACACGCACACAAAAACACACACACACGCACATATATATATATATATATATATATATATAATATATATACATATGTGTATGTGTATAGTAGATGACTCTTCCCTCTGCGATAATTATACATAGAACACAGACATTCAAGAGATATGAGAGTTGGAAACTTTTTCTTAATTTAGCAATTGGTGCAAACACACAGTAATCTGCCCCAAGAACAAAACGAAGGGAACAGTTCACCTTTTAAACAATTTTGTTTATTTTTTAAAATATGGTTCAAATTCACTTCATTTCAATGTTCAACTAAACGTACATTAACAAAAAATAACTGCATATTTAAATTAATTTATATATATATATGTATATATCCCTATCAAAAGTAAATGATTTATGAAATCCATGAAAATGAGGGTGCAAAACAACAATAAAAATCGATGGATATTTATAACTAAAAAACAATAAACAAACAACTCCTTGCTCGTCTGAAAGTGGGAGGAGTAATAAAACAGGTACCAAAAAATAGAAATTGAATCCTCACAGGTTTCGCAAGATATGGTCAACCCACATACTCCGAAAGTGTAAAAATCATCAAATAAACTTAAACTTTCAAAAACTAAACGAAACAAAACTGTTAAAATAGCAATTAAAGCCTTTGTGCAGGAATATTAAAAAGCAGTAAACCAACGTTTAAAATGCACAAATAATGCGTGATAAGCAGCAAACAGCTGTTTCGAATCTACAGCGAGATTCTTCTTGAGTGCAAGATAAGGAAAAAAGGGAACAACGAGCTAGAAAAAGCACGCTGCTCAGCCTTGCTTTTTCTAGCACGCTGTTTCCTTTTATCCCTATCTTGCACTGAAGAAGAATCTCGCTGCAGAATCGAAACAGCTGTTTGCTGCTTATCACGCTATATTTGTGTATTTTAAAAGTTGGTTTACTGATTTTTAATTAAACAAAACTGCTTTAAAAACATAAACAACCAACCAATTCAAAATTAATAGAACTAATTTTAACATATAAAACATAAACAAATAAAATAAATGCCACACTGGTATTCAAATTTAAGTAAAAGGGTTTTCATCAAAATTATTTTGGTACAAGTTAATAGATTTTACAGGATTTGCAGCAGTTGAGAATTAATTTACTAAGTAAAGTTTACTAAGAGTTTTTAAATTTCCTGCTAATCTCTTTTATAATAATTTATTTCCATATGAGTTTGTTTTTCATTATGTAAATCAGATTGAAAAGAGTTTTTTGAAGTGGCAACAGTTAAGCGGCCAAACACCGTAATGGATGCCGATGGAACTGCTTGAATATATGAAAGGTGTAGATTAAAGTCTTTTTAAGAACGTCTACATGTTGATGAACTTCAAGTAGGAACTGAGGTGATATGGAATGAAGTCTGTGATTATGAAGATGACGGAAAGACAAGTCTGGATGACGCTGGTCTAACTTAGATTATGGCCTTGCTTGCAACTCCTGCTGTTAGAGAGATGTGGAGCGTAGTGGATATTTTAAAGGTAGCAAGTTTTTCAAGTCTTGACGGGTCAAGGTGGGGGTATGGCCTTCACACATGCTCAATGTTTTTAATTGCTTAATGATTTAGTTATATAAGAATTTTTATTTGTTTATGTTTTATAAGTTAAAATTAGATCTATTGATTTTGAATTGGTTGGTTGTTTATGTTTTTAAAGCAGTTTTTGTTTCGTTAAATTTTTGAAAGTTTAAGTTTATTTGATGATTTTTACACTTTTGGAATATGTGGGTTGGCCATATCTTGCGAAACCTGTGAGGATTCAATTTCTATTTTTTGGTACCTGTTTTTTTTTTTACTCCTCCCACTTTCAGACGAGCAAGGAGTTGTTTGTTTATTGTTTTTTAGTCATAAATATTCATTGATTTTTATTGTTGTTTTGCACCCTCTTTTTCATGGATTTCATAAATCATTTACTTTTGATAGAGCTATATTTACTTAGTGAATATAAGAAACTGCGTTGCACCTGATGCCCTGGGTTGTTCGTTTTACACATTTTAAAAGCATAATATATATATATATATATATATATATATATTTGATTTTTTTTAAATAACTACCACTTTTTAAAAAAATATATTTTTTTGCTAATTTTTTTTTAGATTTTCAAATGTGTATTACACAAGACTGTGCATGGATTTTTAGATACATCTAATATTAAATTTAGTATAATTTTTTTATTCATATATATATAGTGAAAAACGATGAAATCTAACAAATATTTATATACAATTATTCTTCAGAAAATAACAAAGAACCTGGAGGCTAATTCCATGCGCATATTTATCACACATATAATAAAGAACATATACCAAAAGTTTATATCTCTATTTCAAAAATAAAAAAAAAAATGCCTTAAGATTTTAAAAACAGGAATGTGACGAAAATATGAATATGGAGAAAAGCCATTTAATGTTTTATATTGTTTGCGCAATTTTGCTAGGTGTCTTAACAAAATTATAAGATATCGCGATATAATTGCCGAAAGGGTAAAAATGAGGTGTCAAAATATGCACAATTAAACAAGCTTTCATTTAATATTAAAAAAAGAAAATCGATTTTCTGATGAATTTTGAAGTAAACTGTCCCCTTAAAATTTCGAAGTTTAGGAACATGTCAAGACTCTTAAAATATGTATGGGTGAACATGATTGAACAGGCTTCAGATAAGAATATTTGCTTAAAATTTGCGTTTATCTAACATCTGAATTGATACTTTTACTACCAATAATGAATTGCTAATTTATATATATTTCCATATTCATAATTTAAAATTTTGTTTAAATTATGAAATGAGTTTATATTCTAAATAATCCCTGTACTTGTTTTCATTCAGTAAAGTATAAAAATCATTTTCCATTTAATGTACAAAGCCTAATTTCTGCATGTGGTAGATATAAGCACTTATTAAAAATTGTTTTAAATCAGTATTAGCTATATTTATCTTATTGTTGTCATACAGTGACAAATAAAATATCCGTATTTGTTTCTTTTAGGGTGCATTATACACATAAAAGAATATAGATTTCGATGTATCGTATTTATAACTAACATAGTGTATTGTTGTCACACGAGGAAAAATTAAATTTATTTTATCCAATTTCACAACACAACATAAACAGCATAAAAACGCATCCAAGGGAAAGAAAAAAAGTGATGGGCAGAATCTTATTCTAAAGTCTCAATAAAAAATGATAAACTAATAATTTATTTTAATTTACATACTTTATATCCGGCCACGGAACTTTATAAGTGCAAACGAACATTACTTTGTAACTGTGTAATTTATTTTTTAATTTAATAAAGCTGTCATACAGTTACATAAAAAATGATATTTTTACTTGAATGCTGTCACTTATTTATTACAAGGGAAAACGTTACATATAAAACAAACTTTCTCGAAACAGTATTGCCTAATTTTATTATTGGGCATTTTTGTCATATTAGAAATCATTTAAAAACGCATTTTGAAGTTTAGTTCAATTTCGATCAAGGTAAATTACCAGCGTAAATAAAACCTTAAGATGCGAAAACTTTTATCTAAAGATAAAAATGAAATTAGCAGAAGCTTATTATATACATAAAAAAAAAGTTTAATTAAAATTTAGTTATATTATTTCAGTGGTGGAAAATTGGCGCAGAGGAGGAGCCTATTGACACCACTAAATTTTAGTAGCATTTTTAGGCTTATCTAATGATGAAATTTCTGAGTTTTTCTTAGAATGAAGAAAACATAAAAAAATTTTTGGTGTTAATAGGCTCCGCCTCTGCGCCAATTTTCCACCACTGCTATTTCCATACTGGCTATGATATAAAGGCAAGCGAAAATTGTTTTTAACCTGTACTACGATTTTTTAACTTCAGTGTTCATGTCATGTAGATAAACATAAAATAAATTTTATTTAAATTTATTTAATATATATCCTCTAGCATGTGTGTTGGTGTGGAGTGTTTTCGCCGAAAAGGAGAGTTGCATTTAAATTAGCATATCATATTTTAACATGAAATATGGTTGCTGTAGGAGAAAACAAAAGAAAATGTAATACATTTTAGAATATTATTTATGCAATTTCCAAAGATGGGCTTTACCATTGTAAAAAAAGACTACTTAGAAATTGTTTACCGGTATATAAAGCTTTTTCTGAAAATCTGAGACAAATTCGCTTGATGGAACTGAAATAAAAATGCTTTCGGGTAGTTAGTTGAGGTCACAATTATATACATAGCAATAAATGAAACATCCTAAATTAAATAAAGATAAGAGAAAATAGTACCTTCAAAAATAACTTGCGATAAATTATAACGCATCCGATTTTTTTTTCTTCTTGCTCTTCTAAAAAAATAAAAAAAATGTTACTTCTCATCTTTTAAATAGAGCAAATACCACCTCTAAGTTTATTAAACTATACAAATTTTGTACGCTTTGAAATAAGCTAATACAACTCAATGTATTTTAACTAATGTCTGCCCATAGATGATGGATTAATCGAATTATTTTGTCCGGCCTGTGTAATAAGTATACATATTACACACAACATTCATGCTCGTTAACCCTATAACGTATACAAGTATCATAAAGTTGCAAATAACATAACGAAACTAAATTGAATTTGAACTAATTACCTCCTATAGAAGATAGTTTAATCGACTTCTTTTGTACGGTCCAGTACAATGGCTATAAGTGCTATATACTTTATCAACAAGACAAAACATGCTGTAGATAAATATAAAAATATATTAAAATTACATTACGGTCAGCTTTCGAAAAAAAAAGTTTTTTAAGAGTTAAAAAAAAAAAATTGTTTAATTTTCATAAGAAAATCGTTTCATACAATCATTACATTACGATACTACATTAATGTAGTGGATGTATACACAAAATATATATAGATAAATACACGTAAGCACACACGCATATATATATATATATATGCATGAATAAAACAAAAATGAAAAAATTTAGTTCCAAAAAGTGGAGGGGCAGTATTTGTAGGAGGAAACATTTACGAAGGGAATTCAAAGAGAAATGAATATTAAGAATAGCAGGAATATGAATAACACTTATATTATGAAATTTCTCATCAGGTGCAATATATATACAGTGTGTCCCAAAAGTAATGGGACAAACTTTAAGGGGAGGCAGGGGACACCACAAGGATTCAGATTTGCATAGCAACCCACGGTCGGAAACGCTTTCCTGTCGCGGTAGTGACGACACAAAACACAAGAAAGAAAGGACACGAACAGGGAGATAAAACATGTTTATTATTCTTAATACTGCAAAAATGCCGGGAAAATGCTAGAAAGTGTTGAGGAATTTGTTGCACGCATCGTGGCAGCTGCTGGGGAAGTCCGGGACACTCCCAGTATTTTCGAGATCATTAGATCTTCCATACGCCAGAGATGCGCTTCCATGCATCACGGCTCAGGGTCGTAATTTCGAACACCTAATTTGATGACGATCGTTGTCCGTTTAATGTTATTTATTCTTAGTTTTATGATGTACTAAGGGTAATAAACATGTTTTCTCCTCTTATTCGTATCCTATCTTTCTTGTGTTTTGTGTCGTCACTACCGTGCCAGGAACGCGTTTCCAACCTTGGGTTTCTATGCAAATCTGAATCCTTGTGATGTCCCCTACCTCTCCTTAAAGTTTGTCCCATTATTTCTGGGACACACTGTATATATATAGAGAGAGAGGGTAATGGAGAGAAGTAAACGGACACAGAGAGACAGAGAGAAATATATTAAGTAAAATTAATAATGACTATTAAATTATTTTTATTGCAATTTAAGTTGTCAAATGAATTCATCCTTCTTAAATTAGTTTTTAAATTGGACAATAACAAAGGCTCTAAGTAAATTGTAAATCATAGGAAATGAAATTCATTTCAAGTGTGTATTTCGCATTTATTTTAAAAAATGAATTAGAGAAAAATGCATTCAACGAAAGTCTCTAAATTATACTGCATTTTATGTTTTTCCAGTTTATTTAAAAGAATAAGCTCTTGTGAAAAATGAAAGCCTTTCAATTGTTTGGTTTTTTACATAATTTATTTAAGAAAATTCATTTCTTTAGAATCAAGAAAACACTTTCCGAAAATCAATATTTCTTATAAAATTCGCGCAAAGAGACTTTGGAAAATTGTTTAGATATACTTATTAGATTGCTAGTAGTTTTCCTATAGCCCAATATCAGATTACTTTAAAGGGAAAATATATTTTTTTCCATACAATATATTATAACTTTTTTAAATACTAAATTAAATACGTATAGAGAAGACGTAAAACATTGAAGGGATAATATCTAATGCATACAAAATATGTTTAGCATATGATATTTCTATAGACACTGAAACAGATAAATACTGTATTTAAAATGTAATGTACGAATTTTTTTATTCGTAGAAATTTAACCATCGTTCGATGCGGTAACTTGCAAAAAAAAATCGATATGAATTAAAAATGGATGTCAAAATAGTATAATTGTCATTTCTTACTAAAACAAACAAACAAACAA
Organism: Maratus speciosus; assembly: GCA_963932465.1. Lineage (NCBI taxonomy): Eukaryota > Metazoa > Arthropoda > Arachnida > Araneae > Salticidae > Maratus > Maratus speciosus. The sequence continues at coordinate 125,946,697 of OZ010795.1, read as the reverse complement.
AAAAAAATCCGAGGAAAACTAAATAAAATAAATATCGTGCAGAATAAACATAATTTAAGCAATCTTATACCATGCCTATATATTTTTAGTTGAAAACAACTTTTCCGTTTTATTTTAGTGCATTTCCATAGTTAATATACATGTGAGTTGTGGTTTTAGATTCCCATAAAAACCTACTCATAGCAACAGGATATGATCAGCGCTTTTCCATGAGAACTTGTAACCGCAGAACAGCAGATGTATTGGATTTGCTGATATGCAGTTTGCATTCTCTTCGCTTGGAAACAAGTAACAACCGAGAGCAGATTGCATTCTGACGCGGCCGATGGTAGGCATATCTCGCTCTGGACGACAGCACAGGCCGATCTCCGGCGATTCTGCGGGCGCGTATGCTGCAGAAAACCCCCCTACCCTCCCGTACTTGTAAATATAATTTCTATTTAATATGCAAAACTATAACCTAGAATCATTAAACTCCTTTTTTCATTAACTACGATCTTATCTTTATATCATCCTTATATTACATGGGGGCACGGCCTATTTGAATACCAAACGAATTAAAAAAATAAAATCCCCTAGGCTTATTTACCGATCTACGTTTAAAATCGGAGAACTTTCCGTTATCAAGCTTTGCATTTCGGCTGAAGTGATTCATCTACTCAGCCATCTGTTTGAAGCTCAATCTTCTGTTTATTTTTATTTTTACCAGATAGACGTGGTTTTGTAAGAATGAATCTCCGGCTGCAAGTATACTTTTTTTTCTACGTATCATTAATTGGATTACTTCAATATATCGTGGCGAAGAATTTTTTTTTTCAATTGGATAACTCCTTTGAAGTAAGTTTTTTTTTTCTCTCTTTCCTTTCTTGCCTTTTGATATGGAATTACAAGAAATTGAGTTTATTAAAAGCCAGTTGAAATCGGCTAAGACTGATAAAATCAAATTACTGCACGAATTTATATTTGGTTGCGATAAAAATCGCCAGAATAGAGCGAATTTAAGGAAATTAAAAGGTTTTTCTTTTACCGATAAAAGCGATGAGTATGAAAATAAACTCAAAGGAATTTTGGACGATTACGATCAGATACAATTGATTACTATCGCTAATATCTTATCCATTGACATACATGGATCAAAAGAAGATATAGGACAACGTATTTTAAGCGCACTAATTGATATTTCGGCTTTTAAAGACACGTTTACGGCAGTTTCCGAATCGGATACAATATTTGATTATAGCCACAATAGTAGTGGAAGCCCTGGTTTATCTTCCCATTTGGAAGTACAGCCAGACCAGGCGCGTGTACACTGTACACACTCCGCGCCCAAACAGACAATTTCTTTCCATGACGTTGATCATTTAATTACACCGTTTAGTGGTGATAAAACGGAAAACGTTCAAACATGGTTTCAGAGATTTGAATCTCTGTCCCATTCATTTCAACTATCCGACATACAGAAATTTGTGTTTGCTGAGCGGGCATTAAAAAGTTTAGCATTATTGTATGTACGTAGTTAAAATAACATTTCTTCATATGCATCACTCAAAGAGGCATTGTTTCGCGAATTCGGACAATCAGCTTCGTCCGCCCAGATTCATCAATTACTAGCCGCTAGAGGCTGCCGCCCAAACGAAAAACTATTGGAATATTTTTTGAAAATGAAAGAAATAGCACAAAGAGGAAACATCGATGATATATCTTTAATTCACTATATAATTAATGGGATTAACGATACACCACATAATAAAGCAATATTGTATGGAATCTCTGAATTAGCAGAATTTAAGAAAAAACTTTTAATCTATGAAGAAGTCTGTGGTTCGTTTCAAACCTAAGGCGACATACGTCCCTTTGGGTACCCAGAAATCCTTTCCCAGCGAAAAACCTCAAAAAATTACTTCCTTTTCTCGTGGGGCCAGGGGCCATAGATCCATAGATTGTACGCGTAAAGGACAAGGTCCTAAGTGTTTTAATTGCTCTCGTTACGGCCACATATGATTAAATTGCACAGCCCGCGGTTCAAAGCCAAAGGCAGCAACTACACTCAGCCCCCCTTCTCAAGCTGCCACTGCCGGAAAAGACAGACCAGTTCACACGGCCGAGCTAACTCGCCCCCAACAACACATGCAAAAAGTAGTCCGAATTGCAGACATGGAGGTGCATTCTCTCGTTGATACCGGAAGTCAAGTGACCCTCCTCCGTGAGGACATTTACCGTCTGCTCGGGTCCCCTCCTCTGACACCAGTACCCCTACGCCTCTCGGGGTTCGGCAGCGGTAACGTTCAGCCAAAAGGTTCCTTCTCAACAGATATCGATATCGACAAATCCACTTTTTCTACCACTGTTTATGTTATTGATTTCGCTCAGATGTCGCACCGTGTTATCCTCGGAACAGACATCATATGCCAAGGCACACTAACATGTAACAAGACTGGCATTACTTTGTCGAAACATCCCCGGCTGATATTTTTATTAGCCTTATCAACATATGCGATGACATGTCCGAAGTCGATTTAACTCATATCACCGACAGAACGTGTCGCGAGGAAGTGGCTGAACTGATTGAAAATTATCGCCTCACAAAATCGAAATCTACCGACTTAAAAATATCCATAGCATTGTCTGATGACGAACCAGTTTACCAACGCCCGTGACGAATGTCCATGGCTGAAAAAAAGATTGTCAGCGACCAAATTAAACAATGGCTACAGGATGGCATAACAAAACCTTCTTGTAGCGATTACGCAAGCCCAGTAGTATTAGCTAAGAAAAAGGATAACTCTATGCGATTATGATCAATTTTCGAAAGCTAAATTAAAAAAATTATAAAGGATAGGTTCCCTCTACCCCTTATTGATGATATTCTTGACCAGTTACAAAGAGCGCAGGTCTTTACATCTCTCAACCTAAAAAATGAGTTTTTCCATGTCGATGTGGACCCACAGAGCACTAAATATACAGGTTTTATTAAACACGATGGACAATTCGAGTTTTTAAAAGTCCCTTTCGGACTCACGTCAAGCCTATGCCACATTCTGAAGGTATCTAACCTGTGTTTTTCGCGAATTACTACTAAAATGTGTGTTGATTTTATATATGGACTACCTCATCATCCCCGCCCGTACCAAAGCCGAGGGTCTCGAAAAACTCAAACGAGTGTTAGAAACTGCTGCTGATTACGGACTCGATATAATTTTAAAAAATGTCAGTTTCTGCAACGAAAAATTGAATTTTGGGGCCACGTCCTTGAAAATAATACTATAGCGCCCTCCCCAACGAAAATTAAGACCGTCCAACATTTTCCGGAACTCAAAAACGTTAAACAGTTGCAATCACTCCTAGGTTTAACAGGATATTTTCGGAAGTTTATTTCCAAGTATGCCTCTATCGCACGGCCCCTGAGCGATCTTTTGCGAAAAACATCAACTTTCGAGTTTGTACCGGCGCAGAGGGAAGCGCTGTACACGTTAAGTAATCTATTGACAATTGCTCCAATTTTACACATTTTTATACCGGGTTCGGACCTCGAAGTGCACACTGACGCCAGTAAAATGGGCTTCGGCGCAGATCTCATGCAGAAATTCACCGACGGACACTTCCATCCGGTTCAATATATGAGCAAAAAACATCACCACAGGAGGAAAAGTTAAGTAGCTAAGAATTGGAAGTATTGGCGGTCATCGAAGCTCTCAAAAAATTCCCCGTCTACATCTACGGCACTCGATTCCGTGTCATTACCGACTGTCAAGCATTTCAAAAAACTCTCGACAAAAAGGTTCTTACGCCGAAAATTGCGCGTCGGGCTCTATTCCTCAAGGAATTCGATTTTGAAACAAAACATAGACCGGCAATGAAAATGAATCACGTGTACGCGCTAAGCAGGTACCCAGTTATGCACATTACATAGGATGAACTGACACTAAAAATCATGAAAGCCCAAGCAAATGATCCCTTTATTTCCAGCTTTAAAACAGCAGCGTCGGAAGCACCAGAAGCCGACTTCACGGTGCGCAACAACATTTTGTATAAACTCCAACAGGGTCGAGATTTATTAGTGATTCCAGAAGCAATGCAAATTAGCATACTCCAAGATATACACACTAAAGGACACTATTCTGCTAAAAAGACAGAAGAAATTGCATCCCAGAATTTTTTCATTCCTAACCTACCGGAGTTGACACGCACAGTCGTAACAAACTGCGTTCCATGCATTTTAGCTTCTCGAAAGTTCGGAAAACAGGAAGATTTTTTGCACTCGATCCCTAAAGGTGACAAGCCGCTCGACACTTACCATTGTGATTTTTTAGGCCCTTTACATTCCACAAATAAAAATTATAATCACCTCTTTACAGTAGTGGATGCTTTCACTAAATTTTTTTGGTTATATCCAGTCAAATCTGTGGCGGCGCAAGATGCACTAGATAAACTTAAATTACCACAAATTACATTTGGAAATCTCCGAAGAATAATCACGGATAAAGGACCCACATTCACTTCTTCAGAATTTAAAAAGTATTGCAAACAATAAAATATAGAACACCATCCCATTACTACCGGAGTAATGCGAGGAAATGGACAAATCGAAAGACAGCATAAAACGCTTATCCCTATTTTGACGAAATTATCTTTAGATGATCCAACGAAATGGTACAAACACGTACCAGCGGTACAAAGGATAATAAATAGCACGACTTCATCTGTAACGAAATTCTCCACGTTCTAGCTATTAACGCGTGTCAAGATGAAAAATAAAGACGACTTAATGATAAAACAACTCTTGGAAACGGAACATATCGAATTACACATGGATCATAAACAAACATTACAGCATAGTGCAAAATCCAACATTTTAAGACATCAGGAACTCAGCCGCGCCCAATATAATAAGAAAAGAAAACCCCCACGCTATACAAGGTCAATGATCTAGTAGCAATACAACGAACACAGATTGGAACTGGGTTAAAACTTCGACCCAAATATTTTGGACCATATAAGGTTACAGCCGTGAAGCCTAATGACAGGTATGGAGTTACAAAAATAGGAAACCATGAAGATCCCATTATCACAACGACATCCGTTGATCACATGAAACAGTGGCCTTCAATTTAAACAGTTGTGCAGTCCATGCTGTGATTTTTTTCGCATGGCAAATCCATTTTCTTTTTATTATTAAATCAGCAAAACAGTGCTTTTTTTGTAGTTTTGCTTAAAACTTTTTAGTAAATCAGCAAAACAGTGTTTTTTTGTAGTTTTGCTTAAAACTTTTTAGTAAATCAGCAAAACAGTGCTTTTTTTTGTAGTTTTGCTTAAAACTTTTTATTACAAGTGCAAAACAGTGTTTTTTTTAAGTTTTGAATAAATTTTTTTCCAGACTGCCAAGCAGTGACTTTTTTCATTTTGCACAAAACACTTTTGACTATCCAGAACTGTGCCAGCAATATTATTATTTTATTATTATGTACCTGTTTTTATATATTTGAAATTTTTTACCTGTTTTTTTATAATTTTATATGTTATATGTATAAGTATAGTATTATTATGTGTCCCACCCCCTCGCATTTTTTTTTACAGAAGTAAGAGCTAGCTGTCGAAAAAACCCTTTGGTGGGAAATCCTTTTTTTTTTTTTTTGCTTAGACGAGGCATACCTCTTCTTTTTTATTTTTATTCCCGAATGACGTTGGGATAAAGATGTTTTTTTTACGAAATTCTACCTAAGATGAGGCAGATTTTAGTATGTTTTCGTGATGATAATATAATGGGCAGACGGCCTTTCAGATTATATTTTTCATCCCTGATGATGGCTCATGAGAAAGACTGTCTCATTACGCAAATTGATATTATCCTGAGTTTTTTTATTTTTATTTTTATTTTATTCTTTTTTTTTTGGAGATATCCCACGGCAGCTCAACATTAATTTACATAAAATTTAGAATTAATTTTTTTTTATTATTTAGCTCAATTTTCTTAATTATTTAATGACAGTTTTTTTTCCTTTGGAACTTAATTATTTTTAGATAGTTTTTTTTTTGTTGTTTTTTGACATCTCTTGTTGCTTATTTAACGCGCTGTCGAGGTCGACAAGCGGACAAGATGGCCGAGTGTGAGTTGTGGTTTTAGATTCCCATAAAACCCTACTCATAGCAACAGGATACGATCAGCGCTTTTCCATGAGAACTTGTAACCGCAGAACAGCAGATGTATTGAATTTGTTGATATGCAGTTTGCATTCTCTTCGCATGGAAACAAGTAACAACCGAGAGAAGATTGCATTCTGACGCGGCCGATGGTAGGCATATCTCGCTCTGGACGAGAGCAGAGGCCGATCTCCGACGATTCTGCGGGCACGTATGGTGCAGAGAACCCCCCTACCCTCTCGTACTTGTAAATATAATTTCTATTTAATATGTAAAACTATAACCTAGAACCATTAAACTCCTTTTTTCATTAACTACGATCTTATCTTTATATCATCCTTATATTACATACATATTAAATTTTCGTAAATCATTCTTCTTATCGATGCTTCTCAATATGAAATAAAAAGGCGAAATGTTTAAATAATGTAAAGGTTTCGTTGAAGTACCCTTAAAAGAAAGCAAAATAAATAATGAACTGACAGAAAAAAATGTTAGAGACAAAGGGAGAGGAGAAAATAAATAACCGAGATAAAAAGAATAATATGTTATTGTTTTGAATAATAATTACATATTTTTATTTAAATTTATTTATATTTATAAAGAATAATTACATTTGTTGGTTTCTTAAATTTATTAATAATTTAATTGTTTTACTCCGCATTATTTAATAATAAAATAACATTTTAATTTTCTGGTAGAACGTCGTAGTAAAACATCTAGGAATTTTGACATTTTGAGATATTCATAAATGGTAAATTAAAAAAAGTAATATAACTAAGCATATAAATATATAATAAAAACACGAAATGTACTTTCAAATTTGCATATTTTATACATTTTAATTCGCCTAACAATGACGAGAAAATTTTGGTATATATATGTTTAGTTGAAATAAGATTACTTTTGTTAGAATTACTAGATAAGACTTTCTATATCGTTAAGTCTTACTACTCTTACTACTCTAAATAAAATTACAAAAAAATGAGGAAGCGAAAGAAAAATTATATGGCTAAACATCTTGATTGAGAAAGATTAAGTAATGCTCCATTGTATATCTACGATCCCAACTAATCCACATGCAATCTCTGTTCGCTTTTGGAAGAGATTAAGTGTATCACTTCTGAAACTTTTTTTACTGCCTTCTTCTCTAAAGGTGTAAAAACTTATCACGTAATTTCGTTCAGTTAATCCTCTACTTTTTTAATTGAAAATTAAATAAATAAATTATTTGAATAAATTAGTAAGAATATTTTTATACGCTTATCTGAAAATTCTTTCTAAAAGAAGATGAATTTACTAGATAAATATATTTTTTGTTGTTGTTGTTTAGAAAATTGATTGAATTTGCTACAAAATTCATAGAAATTGAGAATTTATTTTTTTTAATTTTAGCATTGTTAGAAAATAGTATAAAGGAGTCGTATATATGGTCCTCATCCACATATGAATAGAATTAAACGAGACAAATGTAATTGACAGTAAAAAAAAAAGTTTCAAATACAGAAATTCCGTACGCAACCCTAATTTTATAATACCGTTTTTACCGGGTGTCCCAAAAACGACTGATGGATTTTAAAATTCAATAACTTGCAAACGGTGACAGATATTTAAAAAATTCTTGCAGGAGGGTTATATGATGTCAGGAGTTTTTTTACTGTGATTCTTGATTTTAGTACGAATTTTAAACAATAGATGGCGCTGACGGCGCTTGACGTCAATCAACATTGATGCAAAGGAAGGAGATTAAGGCTATGGAGTGGGTCTCATTCGCCAGTAGAATCTTGCTCTTAGGGCCCGATTCTGAACTCATTCAACATGATTTCAGTGGAGTGCGTTGTTGCCATGGAAACAACAAATTCTTCGATAGTGGAAATAAAGCGTTAAGAACTGCGATTGAATTTAAAAAGTAGTATTCGAGTTTGCGGGCGATTTTACATTGATGATGTTTTATTTTCCCGGATTAAATTACTTTTTATGGTCCGATTTAAAGAATATTTTATGCATCGTATTTTAAAACTAGGTAAAGAGATTTAGTATTTTTTTTTTTTTAATTTCATAACTATTGTTACATTCTAATAAATTTTAGATCTTTTAAGGGGTCTCAGGACAGGACTCTTAAAATTGGAAAAATGAAAATAAAAGATCATTTTCAACATTTAATGTTTTAAAATGCATATGATTTAAAAACAAAAATTTAATTGGGATGAAAGATATAAGTATGTTCTTTCCTCTCATGTATTTAAAAAAATTCAAGTTGCAGAATTAGTATTTATAGGGGGCTGCAAACTGTCAGATATTTGTCGAGCAGAAAATTGGTATGACAGTTTACGCGCAGGAAAGCAAAATAAATTTTGTCACTGAAATTACTTTTTTTTGTGCCCAATTATACTTTAGATTACAATAATTACCCTAAACCTAAATAAATTTGTATTTAAAACATTTTATATTTTTAATACAAAGTTGTACTTACCTAATACAAAATATTGAACAGTATAATCACCTAAAAAAATATTTTTTTGAACAATAATAAGGAAATTTTAGGTTCAGTTTATACAAACTGAAAAATATTTTTTTTTAACTTCATGTAAAAATATTCATAAGTTTTTGTGATATCCTGCGCGTTATGCCCAAAAACGTCATTTGGAGAAAAATGAGTTCAAATCTTCGGACATGCCACTTCAGCTATTGCGCGGGTATAATTCTAAAAATCCCTGATGGCCCGGCCTGCAGGTGGAGGTAGATTTCGAAGTTAAGTATACTAATTTAAAAAAAAAAAAAAATAAATCATGATTAGAGATAAACCCACTTTAACAATTTTACCTGGTCGCTTTTGACGAGTTTTTATTTCATTTTTATGAAATAGATGGTTTTATCAGAATCATGTTAATGCGGTATTTAAAAAAATTCTTTTCCATGCTCTACAACTCGAAATTTTCTGGCACATTTTCAGATACATTTTTAAAAGAAAAAATATGAAACTTGCTGACGTGATTTTTGAAGAGAACGACCAGTGTTTTTATTTTTCGTTCAATTAATTAAAACTTGATTTATAAACAATCATTTTCTCAGCGCTTTGGCAACTCTTTCTACACACAAATGCTAATATGCATATATTTTTAATAATAAAGATATCAATGATGTATAATGTGATAAACTAAGTTCAAATTAAATTTGACAAGTGTCTAAACTTAGCAGTACTTATATTATTGAAGGCCACAAACAAATTTTAGTGAAATTTTTATCTTGATATAAATTAAGACCGTATTTCTAATAGCACATTTGTTGGAATGCAATTGTAATTTTAAAGCTCTTTAGTTTATATGTAATTTTAAAAAATTCATGAATCGTAATAATAAGGGCTTGGCAAATGCGGTCGCCACTTGCAACCAATATTTTTTACTCGATGATCAAGATTTTTATTCTGGCGGTTTTTGTAGTGTTAACAAAAGAAAAAAAGTGTAAACGGCATTTTCCATATCATAAACAAAAAACGACATTCTCCGCTGCCCTAGCCAGCTAGCGTGTCATGTCATGTGATTAGAATGTGGGGAGAGGGTGGGTCGTTCTCACGGGTTGATACAACAATCAAAGTATTGATTTAATCAAAGTATTGATTTCTGCATTTGAAGTTCTTCCGTGACGATTTGATGAACAATCGATTTTGGAAGTCCAACGTCTCCACAATCATTCAGACACTCGTCCGATGATCCGATCCCAAAAGCGCTTTAATTTTAGTCACATTGTCTGAAGTTTGAGTACTTGATGGACGCCTAGCGTGTTGTTCGTCATTGACGTCCTCTCTACTGCCTTTGAAGGCTTTGTGCCACCTAAACATTTGAGCCTTGGACAAAGAATTCTTCCGATAGGCTTCTTGGAACATGACAAGCATATCAGTAGCCGATTTGTTTAGCGTTTCACAAAATGCTATGGCGTATCGCTGCTCGACACTCCGTTGAATTCTGAAAACTTAAAGTCCCTTTCAAACACTTGTATCCGTGCGCTGCAAAGGATCAAGGCCAACTCACTTCCACTAGACTTTATAACTTACATTCATCACCGCACGTACCGCCCGCAAACTACGTCCCTTTGTCCTTGTGCTTGGCAAACAAAATCAAGACTCGTTACTTCCTGGACAGACCCTGTATCAATTTTGGCCTGTTTGACATTCGGTCGCGTTGATTGCAGTCCTATTCAGGTGATTGTAAAGCTTGCTCGTCGAGGGCCCTTCATCCAGTGACGATGCATACAGAGAAAACTGAAAACGTCCGTAATTTTGTAGAATGAGGATGGGTGCCGGACGCGCAGGTTCATCATCTTCTTTATCCTCATACGGTTTATCAGTCGCAGTTACATCGGCGATGATGTCGTCCAGACTTTTGAGCTCGGAGGTGACCAGATCCTTGTTGATATTAATGAACATGTCTGGATAGACAAATTCTTCCCATACAGTTTCTTGTGTGACTAGCCAGTCTTCTTCAGTATTAGGGTGCAAAGTTGGCTCTTTATAAATTATGTCCTCGCTACTGCCGAAATACGCTATACAAAAACAATTTACAATCGTCGTTGATGTGACACTCTCCCATGCTGCGGTAAGCATGTGTATAGTGCCGAAGACTGTAATAAGTCGACACTCATGACAAGAAGGGTTGCTGCAGTGTTCCATTTGTTGAAGGTATCGTCGTACTAGGCGAGTCTTGTAATGTACTTTGGCGCTGTTAATTATTCCTTGGCTCATTGGCTGAGTGACACTGGTCGAATTTGGAGGTAGAAATTCTACTTGAAGATTCTTCAGGCCTTCGTTATCTTTTGGATGTGCAGGACAGTTGTCCACAAGCAATAAGACATGGCGGGATTTTTTTTCCATACGCCGGACAAAATTACGAACCCTTGTTGAAAAAGGTTGCCCGTCATCCACGCTCTGTGCTGACTTTTGTACGGGAACGGAAGATTCTTGACATATTTAAAGCATCGCGGGTTTCATAATTTTCCTATGACCAGTAGCTTTAACTTGTCTGATCCATCAGAGTTTTCAACGAGCAAAAAAGTAGGACGGTCACTAGTTTACTCCCATGACATGCTTCCCCTTTCATTGCCATTATTTTCTTGAGTGTCATTTTGTAAAAAAGCCCAAATTCGTCCACGTTGTAAATATCACGCCTTTAGTTTTTTTACAATCTACTGAAGCAAATCTGTTTTCCAACAATCGACGTCTTCATTGTTGAGAGCAACTGACTCACCGCTGAATTCTATTCCGTGTCGAGCTTTAAATATAATCCATCCATTGAGGTATTGAAATACAGCAATCCCATTTTTTGCTGCGACTTCATTCAGAAAATTTATCTTGGATTAGCAGGCCGGTTATTGGGATATTAGTCAAGCAAACTTTAACAAACCTCTAGTGGATGGTCTTCTTCATGTCCTAAAACTTGGCGGTTTTTATTTCCTTGTTCTTTGTTCCCCCAACAACAGCTTGATTAACAATGGCATCCCTATTCTTTAACAAAGTTATTAAAGTTGACTCCGATAATATTTTTTCTTTGGCGAACGCCGACTTATTCGAGACATCCGGGGCATCGTACTGATTTATAATTTGTAACTTCTCAGTGATGGAGAGAGCGTTTGTTTTAGCATGTTTTGCTTTTTCCGCCACGATATAGGCTAGATTATAATTTTAAAAGGACAGGTGGATATTGTAGATTACATTCTATCGATAGCGACCCTCTTCTTTTTTCAGATATTACAGTATTGAGCAGGCAGTGGATGGGAAGACTCACGTGTTTAACCTGCGATTGCAGCGCAGTCTAGCGGTTCGTCACAGCTCTAAGTTAGGAGGGGGCATCACATACTTTCTCATTCGTGTTGGGAAAAGTTCGTTTTTTTCTTCTTATTATTGGAAGAGACCTCTTATGTCTTTCTGGTCAGGGGAAAAACAGCAATTTTGCTTATTTTACAATGCGCTCCTTAGGAGTAAAATTTTCTATTCTCTCTCACTGTCCTGTTTGACTCTACGAAGTAATCGCGGCCGGCAAAGAATTCTCCTTTAATCGGGAGAGGTTCAAATTGATATTTTTAGTAAAGCTATTCATGGTTGCATTAAATTTTGACAGAAAAAAGGCATTCATAGTTTAAAGAATTGTCATATAAAATGCTTGGGAAAATATTCCTTCTAAAACCCCGTCACTTTAAAACCAATCTCATTCGCGTATTAAACGTAGGTTTTTCTTGCCAGGGACGATAAGATTTCTAGTATTAAACGGGTTCGCGTATTAACCTTTCGAGTATTAAGCGGGGTTTTTACATGCATAAGATATGCGTATTTCAAGGGACCGAAGAAAATTCCCGTATTAAGCGGTTTCGCGTATTAAGCAGGGCGCGTATTAACGGGGTTCGACTGTACTATTTTTTTATCTTAGATTTTGTTAATTCAAATTTCAAAATTCAGGAAAAAGAATTCTTTAAACTACTTGCTGCCAACCCTCTGCGGTGTCCATGATAGTATATTAAAGGTACAGGTAGGACTGTTCAAATGGAAAAATTGACATTCTGCCTATCAGGCATGACTTCCAATTTTAATACATTAATTTTTACTTAAAAAATTTAAAAAGTATAGTCGTTATTCATTTTTTTATTTGAAATTCCTATTCGGATAGAACATTTTAAAATTTTGTTTGAATAATTGATGACGGCTGCAAACTTTCAGCAACATTTCATGCCAAACAGACGGTATGTATTTAGCGAGAAGCAGAAATACATCGTAAATTTAACACCGACCACTTTATCTTTGTCGTTCTTTGTTCGATTGATTACATGTGAAATACATGCAATCAATCATGAGTTATGGGGCAATTAAAAATAATAATAATAATAGGATTTAAATGAAAATATTTAGAAAACACAAAACAATTAAGCAAGCATTGATCTAAGCAATAGAAATACAAGATGTTTTTATTTCACTTTTAATATTTTGATAAATTCATCAATATTTACGCATGTAATCTATTATAATTGCTTATAATTTTTCTATAAGAACAATGTATTTGATATCAAAAAGTCTCTGTTGTAAACACTATTACGACAGTTTAGAAATTATAAGCGCTGTTTCTACTTTTTTGGTCTTTTAGCGATTGGATTTGATTCTTTATACATAATATAGTGAATAGTCACATGAATTAATATTATTATTTAAGGTAAACGCACCGGTAGTGGGCTACTTAAGGACATTTATCTTATTATTGTTAAAGTATTAATGAATTCTAAATGACATATATATATATTAACCTAGTCCTAACCTTCATGCATCGGAATAAACATTCAACGTTTCAAAATATATTATCTGGAAAAAATAAAAAATAAAAAAGTTACCTTCCTCGATTCTCCAGTAGTGGGCATAGTAAATTTTTGATGCACCAGTAGTGGGTCCCCCAGAAGTGGGCCACCCCAGATTTGAGTTTATTTTGAAGATACTGAAGGTATACTTTTTTTTAAAGTTCTAGAATTGAATATACACAATAATGAAATCATACATAGAAGTTTAGATGTTTACGTAAAATAATCTCACTAGTAAATCTGCAGATCAGGGGTCTCAACTTCAGTTCTGCAAATCAATTTAAATTTTATCTCACTTTACATCAAAATAGTTGCATTTTCTTAATGTTACGAAATTTAATTTGTGTACATTGTTTGAGATCTACAAGTTATATTTAGAAATTCTGCTTATATGCTTTCAGTTGTTAATCAATAAATATTCCCATATTCTCTGAACAAAGCTTTCTGAATTGTGCTACAATGAATTTAAAGAATTTTCAGCGTTTTCTGTGTTTTCTGTGTTTTGTACCAGAATGATACAAATGATAGAAAAAAAATACCATGAGTTTTTATCCACAATAATAGTAGACAATTTAGCAACCTTTTTTTTTTTAAATCGAAATGCATAGTTTTTGTTTTCTCTAAATAACAGTCTGTTATATTTTGCAACTTGTGATAGATTACCTGGGAAATTTGTTCCTTGTTCAAAGTCTCCTTCATCTTCAACCATAAGTAGTAAAGATCTGTTTGCTTCACAGGGTCTTTCCATTTGACTTTATTTTCTTAGAAAGATTTTATTTTTTTCGTCTCCAAATTTATCTTCAAGAACTTCCAAGAAACAAGCCCGTTCTCTCTTTTTTATTTTTGATATTATCACTTTCTTTGAAGTTAGTCTGGATTCAACATTTATTTTCTTTGGATCCTATGGAACTAGTCCACTTGCTTTGAATCCATTCACAATTGTTGCAGGAGTTAAACGGTCTAGTGCTGATTTTAGGGCTGGTGGAAAGTCATGTTTCTGCATCTGTTTGCCTTCTTGGGTTTTTCTGAATTTCACTACTTCCTGTCGCCAAGCACTTTTAGGAGTATGGAAAACAGCAACGTTCATTGGTTGCATTAGGTGTGTGGAATTTGAGGAAAAAGCTACCATTTCAATTTCACGAGCCGAACAGAAGATTCTTAGATTCAAAGATATGTGAGAATTATGTCCATCCATAAATAACACTACAGGTTTCTCTATGCAATGCTTATTTAAATATGACTAAAAAATTTGAACCTTTTTATTGAGTATTTAAGAAATTGTGATCCAGAAGTGGGCCACCTCTTAAAATCAGTATAATACTCAATTTTTAAGTTTTCAGCTAATCTAATAAATTATTTAAAATGCAATCGAGTATATCAACGGCAGTTTAATTCAAAATGAAACATAATATTAAAGAAACAATGCTTTAAATAAAACCTTATATCTTAATAAAATCACTAAGAATTTGCCAAAAAATCTGTATTTGAAAACATTCTAGAATATAAACAAATATGTCTAACATATAAACATCTCCAGGAAAATAGCAATTATTCCAAACTGTTTATGGAAAGTTAACATTTAAGGATTTTAGCTTATCAGATTTCTTTCAGTCATTTTACTGAAATAAATTCCGAACTTGTTTTTAAACTTTGAAAGTTAGTGGCCCACTACCAGTGCGTTTACCTTATGCAGAAAAATATTTATTCACATGATATTATGATATTGCTTTGTTATTTTATTATAATTCAAAATAATGTATTTCATTTGTATTGCCCTGTTTGTATGTAAAATGCATTTTTTGGGCCTGGGCGAACTTCAGTCTTTTTGTTTCTAAAAACATATTTTGCCTCCACTCTCGCTAAGCGACTGTCTAGACCGAAAAAGACAAACAAATAACATTAGCTTTTATTCTGAAAATAATTTCCTTGAAAAAATTCCAGTCTTTGGAGACCTTTAAATTTTCTGGGAATGTATTCAGACGTTATGCAACAGTTTAAAAATTTCTGGGAATGTATTCAGACGTTGTGCATCAGTTTAAATATTAATTCTTTACTTCACAAAATGTATTTTATCGTGTATTTTAACAGAAAAGTTTAAATTATTTTCTTCTTTGCAGCGATAGTTGGCGTAGCTATAATTCATTGACAAATATATATCTACATTTCCAGTTAGATTGTCCTGAAGCTACTTTCACTATATTTACAGTAAAATTTTGAATTTAATGTTATATTAACAAATGTAAATTTTAGCTATTTTATAATTCGCGCTTTTTAAGTGAAGAGCAAGCTTTAAGCGTAGTAAACTGTGTATATAAATATATATATATATATATATATATACTAGGGCGCTCGACGCCCTGCAAGCTACGCTCGCCAACCCCCGTTCAGCCACCGCAGAATCTAAAAACTTGATAATCAAATCGGTTTTAAAACTAATGGCGCGATTTTTAATAATGGCCTATATTGGCGCCATTTTTTTCCGACGCCAATTTGGGGAAAACATCAACAGCACAAACAATGACATCCGGCGTACCATATCAAGCAAAATAACGATAATTTGGTGCTAGTTAAGTATCCGTTGCGTGTATGACATTGGCGCCAGAAAAAAAAATCGCGTCAATATGCGCACGTATATGACATCTGTACCGAAAGCTTTCCATTTTGATTAAAAAATGAATTTTTTTCGAATAAAATTATATAAAAGTTGTCATTGTCGCAAAGAATTCTTGTTACTGTTGGGCTATCCAGGTGCAAATCTCGCCAATAGTTTTTTTTTTTTTTTTAATTCGCTGATTTAGCACTTTTTTTTCGAATGGTAAACTAAAACATTTTTTTTTTTTTTTTTTTTTAACGAAAATTTGGCTAAAACCTCGTTTTCGAAAACCAGTTACATATGTATTTTTGGTAATACCGAATTATCCCGCCGACCAAAAATCTATTGCCAAACTATAAGATTAAATGCCAATAATGGTTGATCGTAAATGTCACATTCACTTGACTTACAGAAAGTTACACGTGCTTACGCCATCAAGTGATTTTTATTTTGACGTTTTATTTGTATATTTATTAATGTTATACTAATTTATTTGTTCTTTCGTTATTTAAAAAAAAAAAATATGTCAATTTGTATAATTTGGCAATTTAAAATAATTTGGCGAATTTGGTCGACGGGATAACTAAGTAGTACATTATTTTTTTAATTATTTTCTATTAATTTAAAAAGAAAATAACCAAAAAAATAATTAATAGCTACAGAACAAAACAATTTATATAATTAAAAAAAAGGAAAATAAAAGTAAATAAACATTTATTAATAAATAAATAACAATAGCCGGGTTACCATGTCAATCAAAATAATGCCATTTTGGCGCCAATTACGTACCCCGATGCGTATATGACATCCGTGGCTAATATTTTTCACTACGTTTTGTTTAAAAAAAAGAAAGAAATGGAAGCCATAGATAATAAATGTTTCAGTTTTAAATGCATATTTTGTATTTTAAATAAAATGAATGAAAGAAATATATTTTAATTTAAATTAATGAAATACAAAAAAAAAAAAAAAAAAAAAAAAAAAAAAATTACGACGGGAAACATATTTGGCGATTTATTTCTTGCGTCCCGCTAACATAAAAATACCGAGTTCTTGATTTCTCTATCAGAATCTTTCGATTTGGCGAAAGATTTTTCAAGTAAATTGAATTATGAATAAAAGTAACATGACACATTTCTTTGCATGCATTTAAGGGAGGACAAACTGGTCGCCAAATTAGTTAAAAATAATAACCTTTTCTAAAATATGAAAAAAAAAAATATATCTGTTATGAGTAAAAATTTTAGTTGTCATCATTAGAGAAAATTATTTAAAATAGAAAAATTTAATATTTCGAAACCTAATTCAAATTTAAGAATTCTAATACGAGTTTTGAGATCTGCGGATCAATAAGGATTTTTGGTGTTAATTTCATTGTAAAGTATTCCATATTTTAGGAGAATTTGCCGTGAAACATAATCAGTTGTTTAATCAGTCGTTTTAGAGAATCGATTCATTTCAGTCGTTTCATTTCAGTCGTTTCATAATATCCGTTTCATAAATTCGTTTCATTAGGATTTTACATACATAGGATAGATATAAATATATTTTTTTAAGTTTGGGATCATTTGTGATTTTAAGACTACACTTCCGTACAATCTTATTGGTATTAACAGGGTGTTCCAGGATTCGACCAACATATCTAGATGGAAGATATTAGATATCATGAGGATGAAAAATTACCATAGAACAGGGGGTAACAAACCCCTAATTTAATCAAAAATACAGGGTGTTTATCTAAGTGAACTTGGATAAGCGGGAATAATTTTGAGGGACAAAAAAAAAAAAAAAAAAAAAAAAAAAACATTGCAATAAAACGCAACGATATGTACCTTGTTTTATATGAAACGTTATAACATCAGATTTCTAGAAAAACAGGTTTCTCAAGCAATCAATGACGCCGTATGTACTGGTAATCGCAGTACAAAATTTTGGAACATTAAGTGCAGGATTCAGGCGCGTATAATGGAAACTACATCATTTTATTTTCATATTATCACATTTACAACAGTGCCCATGTGAAAATGTCTATTAAAAGTTTGATTATTATATACTCCAGTTTTCTGAAAGCTATCATCGTCAGCTTCAACCCAAAGTTGGTCATGGCACAACATTTTGCATTTTTGATTAAATGCGTTGTGTGTGACACACATGTTCCATAGTAATTTTTCATCCTTTTGGCGTCTACTGTCACATCTCGACATATGTCGTACTAATTCGCAACACCTTGTATATGCTTTTAACTAGATCATATTAATATTCTACCTCTTATTAAACTCAGTATTTACATAATTTTTGATAATGCTAGAACTCTTGAATTCAATTAAATATTTTTTAAATACTCAATCACGCATTACAATTTTTATAAAGAGTTGATTAAAACAATGTACAAAATTTAAAATACTAAACGTTACTTAAACAGAATACCCAGTCTGTGCAAAACACACTTAATCACAAAAACATATATTCAACTGTAAAAATTATTATGATCTAATTTATTACTAATTTTTAACTTTTTTGTATTATTTATTATTTTATTTTTCTTCACAAATACAATAATCTTTGTTAGGAAAGAAAAAAAAAATATTACACATTTTTATAAGATTTATTTTCTGAAAATATTTATATAGACTTTTATTCCATTTTTTCTTTATTTGGTTTACAAGTGATTGATCTCGTTATCAAAACAAGCTTTTTATTACTGTGCTCATATTTTTCCCCAAGTTTCTTTGAAGAACTCGTGAAAGAATGTTTTTGGGGATATAAAATTTATTTATGGAAGAAAAAATATATTTATCGATTTTTTTTTATAAACGTAAAGAAAGAATCTGATTTCAAATAAACTGAAATAAAAAGGGTCCAGATAGTTCTGTTTTAGTTTATAAGTTTTTTGGGATATATTCCAAATTAATAAAACTGTGAAAGTTACAAGGGCAGCATTATTTTACTTGCAATCGCATGAAATGTGGAAAACAAACATCTAATTTATACATGTTTGTTCAAATTAAGCTGCACAAATATTCATAAGACAGTTTTGAAATACATATATACATTGCATAAGTCGAACAAAAATGTTATGAAATGTAGCTAAAAATAAATGAATAATTTATTCTAACCACACTTTTCAACACTAGAACATCCGACATTTTACGCATCCTAAAACAATCGCCGGTGTCAATTCGGTACCACTAATTAAATTATGCAAAATGGATGTTATGAGTTTTAATTTAGTACTGTATTGGATCACTGTGCTTTAAATAAGCTTATATTGTTACATTTTCATAAAAGAACAATGGTTTATTTTACAGAAAAATACATTAAATGATATGAAATTTCATACTTAAAGAAAAGGAAAAAAAGAGACATAAATCTATTAATTTTCTTCGCATTATGATATCTAAGCATAAGTTGACATTTTGTAAAATATTTTATGCCATATACATACCTTACACTGTAAAAACAAAATGGACTAAAATACTGAAATACTACTAGCAATCGTTAGTACTATTTCCGTATTTTAACGAAACATTTTCCCGCTAAATTACAGAAAATTTTCCGTTAAATTCCAAAAACAAAAACGGAACATATTCTGCAATTTACCGGTAAAAAGTACCGGGGCGGGGCAGACCGTTCCCGGGCCTGGAAATTCCGGCCCGTACATACATCTAATTCTCTAATATCATTTTTATGTTTTACATGGAAGAATGAACAAACATATATTGTTTATTATTCAACTATAGTAAAACCACTGACCCGACCCGATGCAGAACTCTAAATGGTATAAAACTAAAAATCTAATCTTTAAATATGCTTTAAAATTAGTTGCGCTTTCAAAAGTTCCACTTATAACGATACACCTTGTTTTACACAAGTGGCCATCTGCCTTTAGTTTATGAGCAGTTTATTATTTTGAAAATTTTCCCGCTTAACATAGTGCATCGCGTATCACCACAATTAAATTATTCACTTGATACATTAGACAGGAAGGACCATTTAGCGTTTTGCTGTGTATTGTATTTTTAAAGTACGGTAAAAATATAATGCAGTTTGTTATTTCGAAGACTCGTGAAAGGATGACTAAAGATAAATCAGACAGGCACATATTTTGCTTTTGTGAAACTTTGATCTGCTGTTTATATAGGCTTTTAACGGAAAAAATATTTCCCCCCTACTGTTAAAAAAGGGGGTCAACCTGAAACCGGTCCGCAAGAGTAAAAAAGTCAACCCGAAACCGACCCGAACCCGAAACAATAAAAGCCAATCCGACCCGATCCCGACCCGCACCGGGGATCCAGAAACAGCAAAAATTCTCAAACATGCTGGCTTCTGATTGGTCAAACTCATTTCGCTAACAGCGAAAAATCTATCTTGATCTCGGCCATAGTTTTCTTCGATGAAATCAATGCAAAAGGATAATATATAAGAATAGTATAAGATTTCTAAAATGTTTTGGCGGGTTTATCGCTGTTTGGCATAATTTGTAAACTTTAGAATTAATTAACAGATTTTCACTAATTAAGAATAGAAAATGTATGTTTTTAAAGCTGAATTTTATAAAAGCACGTAGATTGAGTAAATATCTGTCCAAAAATGCAATTCTTACTTTTTTTTGTCCATTATTTAAGTCTCTACCTTGATTTAAACATAAGGTGTGACGAAGAAAAAAAAATCGGTCTTTTTCAGTATCTCGAAGTTATTTTAAAAAATCTATATCTCTGTTTGTAATTCATTTATGAGCATGCATTTGATCTAAAATTGAAGATCTTTTTCATTAGGTCCTTTTGGTTTCGGTTTTATTTTTCTGCTATGACTGGTTCTTTTGATATGGAAAATTTTACGTTGTCATGTTTGGTCGATTTAACATGGAGAAATTGTCTTCATAGCCCAGTGGTAGGGGATCAAAAAAAGGCCGAATTCGGAATTAATTAGGGGAAAGCTGGAAATTGTTTTAATCCCTTCTGTTTAGGTCTAGAATGAATATGCTATGTTTTCCCCCTCGTACTAGGTGAGCGTTAGGATATATGTATAGAATTATAGTCAAAAAACACGTTTTTTTGTATATCATAACAATATCTCAAAACAGCTAATTCTGTCAAAAACATTGTCAACAGAAATGTTGTAGAGCTTAAAATTCTAAGTAAAATGAGTACCTACACTCAATAGTTATGTTGAATATTAAGGTCACAATTCTACTTCAAAGTTTTAGACCCATCATCAGGGGATGACCTCAGAATTAATTAGGAGAAAACTGGAAATAGCTTTAATCTCTTCAGTTTAGGTCTAAAATGTACGTAATATGTCTTCTTCCTCGTACTAGGGTGAATGTTAGAAAATATGTACATATATATTTTCGAAAAACAAGTTTTTTTTAATTCCCTTAACAATATCTCAAAACGGCTAACTCTATACAAAACATTGTCAATACAAATGTTGTAGAGCTTAAAATTCTGAATAAAATGAGTACCATCATTAATATGTTTGTTCAACATTAAGGTCGTAATTCTATTTCAAATTTTTTCAGATCAATAGCTTGAAGCCAGGAGAGACGAAGTTAACTTAACAATATTTCAAAATAGCTAACTCTGTCAAAAACATTGTTAATACAAAAGTTATAGAGCCTAAAATTCTGAGTAAAATGAGCACCTACACTTAATATTTTTGTTCAATATTAAGGCCGCAATTTGAGATATTGTTAAGTTAACTGGGTCTCTCCTGGCTTCAAGCTCTTGATTTGAAAAAATTTGAAATTGAATTGCGACCTTAATGTTGAACAAAAATATTAATGATGGTACTCATTTTATTCAGAATTTTAAGCTCTACAACATTTATACTGACAATGTTTTTTATAGGCATAGCCGTTTTGAGATATTGTTAAGGAAACTAGAAAAAACGTGTTTTTCGAAAATAAATGTGTACATATTTTCTAACATTCACCCAAGTACGAGGAAAAAAACATAGTACGTTCATTTTAGACCTAAACTGAAGGGATTAAAACAATTTCCAGTTTTCTGCCAATTAATTCTGAGGTCATCCCCCTGATGATGTGTCTAAAATTTTGAAGTAGAATTGTGACCTTAATATTTAACATAAGTATTGAGTGTAGGTACTCATTTTACTCAGAATGTTAAGCTCTACAACATTTGTATTGACAATGTTTTTTATAGACATAGCCGTTTTGAGATATTGTTAAGGAAACTAGAAAAAACGTGTTTTTCGAAAATAAATATGTACATATTTTCTAACATTCACCCAAGTACGAGGGAGAAAACATAGTACGTTCATTTTAGACCTGAACTGAAGGGATTAAAACAATTTCCAGTTTTCTCCCAATTAATTCTGAGGTCATCCCCCTGATGATGGGTCTAAAACTATGAAGTAGAATTGTGACCTTAATATTTAACATAAGTATTGAGTGTAGGTGCTCATTTTACTCAGAATTTTAAGCTCTAAACATTTGTATTGACAACGTTTTTGACAGAGTTAGCTGTTTTGAAATATTTTTATGGTATTCAAAAAAACGTGTTTTTTTTACTATAATTCTATACACATTTCCTAACGCTCACATAGTACGAGGGGGAAAACATAGCATATTCATAGTAGACCTAAATAGAAGGGATTAAAACAATTTCCAATTTCCCCTAATTAATTCCGAATTCAACCCCCTAACCACTGGTCTATCAGTATAATAAGCAGTTACGGTGTCTTGCCGTTCTTCTTGGCGTTTGTTTGTTTGGCGAGGTTAGCATTTTTTTTTTTTTTTTTTTTTTTTTTTTAGCTTGGCTTACAGAACGACAGTCCTGCTTGATGATTCCCTTAGTTTTAGAACAACGGATTTCGCTCTCGTTTACCGCCAGGTCGATATTCATTTTTTTTATCAAATAAGGAAATAAATCACAGAATCCGAAGTAAGGAAATAAGTTCGAAAGGTCAGCACCATCCGATTCTTTTCAGGGCAGTTCACTCTATATATTTGCAATATCTTCGGGACTGAGAACTGTTTTGCGATTCATAATTCCGAAAAAAAGAATCTTCTGCAAGTTTAAAATATCTCTTAGGAATAAAATGCTTTCAAATGTTTTGAAATATTACAATAAACACAAAGAATGTAATTGGAGACATTCAGTCACCATAGACTTTCCATAACCAAAAAAGAATGAATTCAAGGTCACATGAACTGGAAAGAAAAACACAAGTAAACTATTAATTTTTAATGTTCTTCTTGGTGTCGAAGTAACACCAACGGACGTTCTAGTTGAATGTAGCTGTAACTATTTACAAAATAGAATCACGCAATAAAAAGTTCGGCAGTTTATTTCTTACGTAAAATGATTAAAAATCATAAAATTTGAAGAATATATGGGGGAAAATGTTATAGAGAGATAAGGCTAAATTTCGTTTCGTGTCGAAATGACACCAACGGACGTTCTAGTGTTAATGCATTACGTTTGTTTGAAGAAAACAAATTGCTCGTAAATAAATAAATAAATAAATAAATAAATAAAAATACAATCGTACAGTTTTAGAGAATATCCGGCTTTCATAAAAATCATTTTGTTGTCAGGATAAACTGGCTAGTGAGGTGTATAATAAAAGGCAATTTAAAAGGATAGAAAAAAATTTAAAAGGATTTTAAACGTTTTGTATAAAAAGTTTCCAATTTCTTATTATAGGTTTCGCTAAAATGTAAAAGTCTTATGCTCTATACAAATATTAAAAATATAAGAATAAAATCTGGAATTCGGATGAAATTTTCTATTTTAATCTAAATTGTTAAACAGAATATATGCAAAACATAAAAACTTTATCAAAGATGCATGCAACAATAAAATAAATACGTAAACCGCAATATACAACTACTAAAAAATTATCTAATGTAAGATAAATTTTTCATGCCACACATACTTAAACAAAATTGATTGCATGTGGTGATTTACGGTCATCTTTGACTCCTTATTATAATAGCATGCAAAGTTCATATTATTAAGTGATATTGCTTCTTCTAAATATATCGAAATTGTCAATGTTTTTGAAACGCTGTGTTTTACTAAGTATAATTTCATAGATTAAATACGTCACTGACTGAAAAAAAGCTTTAAATCATCATTCAAAGTTATTTTCTTTTTTAATAACGGTATTTACTAAGTACGTTTTATGTCACAGCAAATTAAAGCACCATATTCAGGATATTCTTAAAACTGTTGGAATATACCAAAGAATAATAAACAAATTATTCATCTTTTACCGTGAAAATATATCATCTGAACTCAAGCTTTCTAGTGAAGATATAGTCATGATTAATATAATTAAACTGTATAATTACATATATTTTTTTATTCAACATGTATACAAATATGCAAGTTTAGCAATTAGTTTAATATCCATCATTATATTCTTCGCATTTTGAACAGCTAAGACGACCCGGATTCGTAAAGACGAGTTAGAAAAAGTTCTTTTAAGATGACATTTAGACATAAAAAAATTTGAAGCAGTCATATTAATATTTTTTAAACTGATTACACAAACATAGTCAATACTGAGTCAATTTATTTATATTTATTAGTGGAATTTATTTATATATTTACTTTTATATTTATGTTATTGTTGATTTAAAGTTATTTTATGAAAAAAGAACAGTTTTTCCTACTCTATATGCAACAAAATTTTATTCTAAGCTATCGAATTAAATGACTAAAAAATGTCTGCTTTGGAAGAATAATTTTTTATTGTATAATTATTTTGCAATATAAAGTAATGGAATTCCACAAAAACAAATAATGTGGCAGAAAGTTTAATTTTACTTATGTTAGGAAAGTTATTTATTTGATATACAAGAAAAAATCTTTATGTCGAATTTATTGTGTTTCGAACATGCACAAGTTTGAAATTAGCAAATCACATACTTATGCCATTAAATATGTCAGAATGATAAATTGACTTTTACCGGTTTTCTTTATCCAACAGGTTTTCAAAATCTTGTATTAAATTCAAATTACCTTGTATTAGGAAAGCTAGACAAATTGTAGTACATTTTAAAAATCATTCTTTTATACACTCTTGAATAAAGTTTTATTAACTTTTCTACGCTTTGTTGAATAATTATGTGTCTGGGAAATAGTTCCACCATTATTTTGTCATAAACATGATATATTTCAGCCGAGGGATATTCATTAAAGGACAATTTATCTTCGTTAGTTCAGATTTCTATTAAAACTATCAGTCTGGAACAAATAGTTCTTTACGGTAACTTGACTTTTTATTTATTTATTTTTCTTGGGCTAAAAGCTCCATCCCATGTATAAAGTGTATTTGATGTAACAGACGCGTTCAGGTTTACAAGTGTTGGACTTATTTACAGAATTTTGAATTCTGGAATCAGATTATTCTGTTTTTAAAAGCCCGAAAATGCATGCAAAAATACCATCTTTAAATTGCTATTTTTTTTAATATTGAACTTCGTTATGTAAGCAAAAGAAGTACATGTTTTTACTTTAATTTAAAACTCCAATTATGTATTTTTTCTAAACATTCAGGTAATCTATTTGTAATGTAAAATATCAATTTAATTAAAATGATTAAACTCAAGATATAACATGCTAAAAGTAAAAAAAAAAAAAATCATATATTTGAACACATAGAAAAATACTTTTTTCTGATATACATGTTTCGTCTACACAAACGGAGTCTTTTTCAAGACCGATATTGATAGAATATAATTCCGCAAAATAAAATAAAAATAAGTTGGTAAAGAAAAATCAAGAGATCACATGTATACTGAAAGCATGTGCTTTTATACAAATGGGTATATTTGAAGGTGAATTATTTTATACTATTGTTTCGTATCTTGTAAAGCGTCTCTTTTGGAATTCTTTTTTGTTTTATAAAGCGTCAAAGTTTAATTCTTTTCATACATTTGCGCTGCGCAAAAAAAAAAAAAAATTAATTTTATTTATTCACGAATAAAGCATGTAAAATAAAATCTTGATGGATAATTTACTCTACTGTTTTTAAAATTAATATGTAATGACTTTTGTATGGATTTTTTAATCCTCTGCTGTTGTTTTGCTGGTCGCAGATGGTACTTTTCTGTCAGGGGTTCATGCCTATGCCATTTTTGGTTGGCTCCCTGGCAGATGGTGATCCTGATCCTGTAATGAGTTTTTTGTGTAGTCTGATTAAAGACGTAGATAAGTTGTTTTATTTGATATCTGCTATATGTTCTTTAATCTTCGTTTTTAACATTCTGTTTGTCATTTATATAAATTAGGTATGTCAAACACGCGACCCCCGGGCCACACTTGGCTCGCCGATAACTTATATGTGGACAACCAAGCCTTTGGCATTTTTCCTGTTTATTTCAGACCATGTTTGATACATTTTGCACAAACACACTTGCGCTAACTACGACTGCAATGCTGACTTGCTATATAGAATGACATGGTAAGAGTTGGAGAATTTTTTTATTCAAAATATCTACCACTATTTCAGAATAGTAATATTTGATTTATTTATTAACATAAGTTTCGTGAATAAATAAAGCGAATATTACTACTCATAAAAATTCATAGTCATTTTGAATTTAAAAGAATCAAAACTGACAACATTGCTGTGGCGATAGAAATAGCAAACTTTAAGAAGCTAATTAAGTATTTAATTTTTTGGTATACCGATGTGTTCAACTATGTATTTCAATATATTTTTTTAAATCGAAACCTATGTTTGGCAGCACACTCTCGAACGTCATCCTTGCTATTTTTGATTTTAAATGTTTGGAAATATTTTTGATGATATATTTACTTAAAAAAAATATTGTTTTTATATTTTTCCGGTGCACATTTTAATTTTTTTCTGGTAAGTAGCTATGATATGCTGCATGTTTTTTCTTTCATTTTTATTTAAATAAGGTATTATTTTATATGTAAAAATGTCATTTGTGATTGTAATCAAATATTTTTTTTTGTTAATGTGGCTCGCGGTTTTGTACACAATGCTTAATTTGACCTTCAGTGGGGAACGAGTTTGACACCCCTGCTATAATTTCAGCCACACCTGATAACTGATCTGGTTCCATTCGATTCATTTCCTTACATAGTATGATTTGTATTTTTATGCGAAATTTTGTAATAAAAGAGATATTGAATTTATTTATATATTTCAATATTTCAAAGAATATAGGAAAATATAATAAAGTAGAAAAATGAATTTTGCTGATTGAATAATTATTCTTATTTTTCATTCCCATAATTAATCTGTTTGTTGTGCTTCCTTTATATCCATTATTTCTTGAGATATCATATATTTTACTTATTCCATTGGTCAGGTGTATAGACTTAAAAGCAATTTAAATAAAATTTCTAAATACAGATAATCTGTATAAAAAAGGTGCTTAAGCATTTTTTTTGATAATAAATTGATTTTCTGTAGGTTTTCTATAAACAGTACGTTCTATTCCATAGTGCGTTTTAATTAAAAATACATTCAAATAAGAAAGTGAATATTCTGTTCAATTTCCAAAGTAAAATTAATTTTAGAATCAAGGTTAATCTGCCCTAAGAAGTTACTGAGTAAGATATCTGTATGTTGCCATATCATGAAAATATCGTCTAAGTATTTGATCCATGTAATATGTCCTTATAATCCGATTTATTATGTTATAATTTTTTTTTAGATTGTTATAAATTTAGTTTAATGATAATGTGATTTTCTTAGATAATTTTATAATTACCGTATATACTCGCGTATAAGTCGAGGACTTTCTGACAATTTTCGGTAAGCAAATTTCGGGGGTCGGCTTATACGCGAGTCAGTTTAAAAAAAAAAAAAAAAAAAAAAAAAAAAAAAAAAAAAAAAAAACTTCGAATACTGCAAAATTATGACTTTTTATGTGTATGAATAAAAAAATAATATATAAAATATACAAATAATAATAATTTAACATTTAAAAATTTTCAATGATTTGTTTTTCTTTACTTATTACCTTCTCGCATTGGAGTGAGTTCTCGCCATGTCAATTCAACCAGACCTTGTAACTCGACCCCTAGGGATTTGGATGAAACTCAGTGTATATACTAATTCTATCATGATATGAATACATCAGAAATTTTTCCTTCCTAGACGTCATAGTTTGTGAGATATAGGGGGTCCAATTTTTAGATTTTTCTCAAATCGCATATTTCTGAGTCTGTATTTTTAGACTGCAGTTCCATTTTCAAAAAATTGTTTCTCTGAACTAAAATGCAAATCATCTTAAAAATATCACCGTAAGTACATCAAAAGATGCAGATTTTAAAAAAAAATATATTTAAAAAATTAATTTTAAATATTTAAGGCCAAAAAATTAAACCAAAGTTGAAAGTTATGGTTATTTTTCCAAATTTTTGTGACTTTACCAAAAAGGCTCTACACAAAAAGGCAAATGAAATTTCCAATTTCTTTTTATTTTAAATAAATGTTTACACTTTGGGCTTTCTATTTATGAAATAAAAATGATGTCTTTCTCAAGGCTTATGTAAAACTTTTGACTTATTTTGGGATGCTGTACCTATGAAGAGATAAATATCTTTAACTTTGCTTATGGTACCAAAATAATTGCTGCACATTTTAAATATAAATTTATTAATCATTTTGATTTATTTCCTAAAATGAACCCTTAAAATCAGACTGATTTATTTATTTTTATAACAGTAGAAAATTTGTATGTTATTGGTACATATCACACATTATCTGAAATTGTGTTGTTCTCAATCTTATCGCATATGTATGTCACATAAATGTACCTCTATCATTGGATTCAGTGGTATAGCATTTCTATAAATACTTTCACAAAGGTAGTATGTAAAGAATATGTACAATATTTAATGGTGGGGGTGTAGATATTAAAATCATAGATTTTTTTCTCATTTTACTCAGAAAAAACAAAGCAAAAACATTACTTTGTAAATAAAAAAAAGAAGCACTTATATTAAATAAATTAAACAAGTCATAGGAACCACAGTAATTATTTAGGTACCACAGTTTAAATTAGACATATTAGAGATTTTTTTTTCTTGAATGGTGCAATTTCCCATACAGGGCAAAATTTTTACATAAGCTAGGAGATAAACTTCATTTTTATTAAAATTGAAATAATCATTAATTAAATCTAATACGTTAAATAAAATTGCTTATAAATAATTTAAAGATTTAGATTGTTGTTTTTTATTATGTAACAAATAAAGAATTTGTTAAATTATATGCAAATTTTTAAAGCTGAAAAATCAGAATAAACATTATATTTAAAAGATTGAAATTCAAAAATATAACTGAGCTAAATATAAATATAGAAATAAATGACGTACTTTTGCAGTATTACTTAGACTTATTTTGCAACATTCTTTTTTTGTGCAATTTAAAATTTATATTTATTATGAATAAGCAACATTGAGAACCTTCTAATATATATGTCAATTTTCCTATCTTAATGTAACTCCAAACATAATAACACAACAAAACATCGGTATATTAGAAGATCTTTGTGATTTAGTATCTAAAACATTAAATCGGTGGCTATCTCCCCTCCTTCCCCCACCCCCAGAAAATAATTTAAATATCTTAAGGGGAAATTCTCTTCATTTTGGTAAAAGTTCATGCAAATTTGCAATTTTTATATTGCAAGAGTACCCATCACAAAAGTCTTTACATCAGGAAATATCTCTTTTACAAATGATATCACTTCCTTCTGTGTTAAACACACAAGAGTGACATCATGTTGCATATCATAAGATAAAATGTGTATATTGCTTGCTGATAATCTAATACTGAGAGATAGAGTGTATATAACAGTTGGATCAGGAGTGCAGCTTCTTTGGTCCAATGGTAACTTTAAGCCTAATCTTGAATAAGAAAAGTAAAATTTTTGCTGAAATCCTACAAAACGATAGCTTTTTGAGGGCCAAAGTTTGCTTTAGTTTCCTTTAGGAAATTAGATTTAGCTTTCGTTATAAAAGAGTGGAATAACATTTTCCAAATATTTTACTTAGCTTGTCACAAGTTCAATTAAATGAACAGTGCTGCTAATACTGGATTGAATACCTAGAGTTATAATTCTCAATTTTTTTGGAAATTCCTGTTTAAAAAGCGAATACAACTCATATAGATACACATAATATCAATCGCTTTTGTGCATAGTACATTCTTAGTAATGCTAACTACATTTTTTTCCAGTCATGATTCTTCAATATTCATTACAATTATAAAACTTTTCAATTAGTTCAATTGTTTCTGGATCTGTAGCTGTGGCTTTAATTTTTCTTATTTCTCACATAGACAAGATTCTCTTTTCTCTCAGAAGTTGTCATGACGGTCTTGCAGCATAATTAGTTACTTCAAATTCATCTATTATTTTCATTCGCAGCACAAGGAAAAATAGATCCCCCTTCTATTATAAGAAACAGCAGACTAATAATAATTTGATTAACAGATTCAAAAACACCTGCCTTAACTAAATAATTTTATCCTGCCTTTGTCAGAATTTGTTTATACAAGGCAGGTGTAAAAATATGTTTCATACTGTAGAAATGAACAAGGCTTTGTTAAATATAAGGTATTTAAACTATAAAAAAACATATTTAAAATGATTAAAATTATCCAAGATAATAAGATAGAAAGTGTTAAAAGAATGTTAAATATAAATAAAATATTTTAATACAAACACACATACACACACAGAAAAAAACATATTGAAAATTTGATGGGTAAAAAGTCATTATTGCATTTTCTTATTCTATATCAACAAAATATTTTTTGTTTACAGTTATATTGTAAACACAAAATTAAGGGATTGTTTAAATTTAAAAAAAAAATGCTAATAATAAAAGAAAATATATGAATGAATAAATAATGGAAACATAAGGATTATGCACAAAATTTAATGGAGGGAGGATAGACTGCAGTTATAGAATCCCCCCCCCCCCCTTTTACTCAGAAGAAAGAAAAAAAAGCAAAAACTTTACTTTGCAAAAGAAAGGAAGAAAGAAACATTGAATAATATGTTCAACAAGTCATAGGAACCACAGTACTTAGTTAAGTACCTCAGCTAAAATTAGGCAGAGATCTTTTACTTTTTGATACGTGCAGTTTCCCAAAACAGGGCAAAATTTTGCATAAGTCATGAGAAATACATCATTTTTATTTCATAACTAGAAAGCTCAAAGTGTAAACTTTTATTTACAACAAAAAGAAATTGGAAATTTAATTTGCCTTTTTGTGTAGAGCGTTTTTCGTAAAATCACAAAAATTTGGAAAAATAATCATAACTTTCAACTTTAGTTTAATTTTTTGGCCCTGAATATTTAAAATTAATTTTTTTAATATTTTTTAATTAAAATCTGCGTCTTTTGATGTACTTACGGTGATATTTTTTAAGATGATTCGCATTTTAGATTCAGAGAAACAATTTTTTGAAAATGGAACTGCAGTCTAAAAATGCAGACTCAGAAATGTGCGATTTGAGAAAAATCCAAAAATTGGACCCCCCATATCTCACAAACTATGACGTCTAGGAAGGAAAAATTTCTGATGTATTCATATCATGATAGAATTAGTATATACACCGAGTTTCATCCAAATCCCTGGGGGTCGGGTTACAAACCAAAAAAAAAATGGTTGAATTGACATGGAATGTCCCATTGGCAAGTGAAATCTTTGATTGATTTTGAGCAAAATTGAAGTAAAAAGTTAGGGGGTCGACTTATCCGCGGGTTTTTGATTTTTTTCTGAATTTGCATTCAAAAGTTAGGGGGTCGACTTATACTCGAGTCGACCTATACGCGAGTATATACGGTAAATCATTTTTAAGTCATTTACCTTAGTAAAAGCTCTCCATGATGCCAGTAATTACGTAAAACAGTACATTCTAAACAGTGACTATCAAATCTACTGTCAAGGGATCCAGCAGTATCAATCTACTGACTGGACAATCACAAGCTTCATGCATTATCTCGAAGAAATGTATTTATTAGTAGGGCAGTTTTGTATGTAACAAAATTTAAAAAAGAACATTGCGGACTGTATTGGAATAAAGCTCGGTATGAAGAATCGATATAGGGATCTGTTAAATCAAATATAGTATATAAGTAATATATAATTATTTATGTTATTCCAAACACTTTTACAAAATCATTAGAAATATTAGCATGGTTAAAATTTAAAAAAATGTCAATTCAAAAAATATATATCATACACAATGACAAATACATTTATCGTATATTATCTTAATAAATAATCATTACAATAATGTAAATGTCGTTTGATAGGAAGTTATTAATATTTGGAAAAAAATTCTGATAGCAAAGAATCTCTAAAGCGTTTTTATGTTAAATATTTATCAATTTTCAAGAATGGACATATTATAGAAAACATTGTAAAAAATTGTTAGACATAAATATTGCTCTATGTAAATCCATATGAGGATTGGCGATATTTCATAATGAGATAAAAACGTATATGGATAATAGTAGTATAAGAGTGATTTTTTAAGGAAGAACATGTTGCTTTAAGTATAGATGATGTTTTGTATAAAAAAATTCATTAAAAATATTATATGTTTAAGATTAAAAATATCCAGGATGCAAAGTATCCCTACAAATTTATAAGCGGCACAATTTTCAGGACCAAAATAATTTCGATATTATCTATACTATCTCTATTAATATCTCTATTAAAAATGGAAGTTTCGCTCTGTCAGTCTGCGGTCTAAGTGTCAGTATTTCTCCGATGTCTAGTGAAATATAGCGTACCTAGAAGTTTGACAATTCTGTGGGATTAGTCCAAGGGATATACTGAGGAACCTGAGACTCCTTAACATTTTGATAAATAGCCGAGATATTAATTATATGCTAATCCAAAACACCATGAAAAGAGGGAGAATTTGTGGTTAAAAGCGAGTACTTCACAATTTTAAGAAAATAAACCCATGAACACGTGCATCAATTGTTCAGAGCGGGAAAGGGATTACCATTAGTCTGGATTGCTAGATGAATACTACAGTCAGATACATTAAAATTATTAAAACTATTAGGTTGATCGATTTTATACGAAGCATATATACATAAAAAAATTCTAAATCTGATATTCAAATTTTCGAAAAATTTGGTTCATAATTTGCGAAGATACATAAATTAAACATTCATTAAAGGTAATACTAATACTTACCATAAAATTTGGAGGCACCATTCAAACATTTGAGGGTGTCGTATTGAATTTACTTCTGCCTTGGGGTTACGTATGATCATCCACTTACAGATACGAAAAAAAAAAAAAAAAACGCTTTCGGAAATTATAAGGTTTGCGAAAAAAATTAAATGTATTTCAGGTAGAGATTTGAAAATTGACAGATATACACAAAGTAATGTTCTATTTTCGGAATTTGAACATCAATAAATTCCCCCGGTAACTTTTTATTTTATTTTAAAAAATCTAGTTTGATATAGGAAAAGAAATGTATTCTGCATTTAATCCCATCTTAAAACTACAGACATTAGAAGATCAGTACGGAAAGCAAATTGACACGTTAATTATCACCTCTCGCAGTCTTAACAAAAAATTATCTGCGGTCGCGTAATCACTATTTCTGAATAATATTTAAAAAAAAAAATACGTAAATTGTGTTCCTGGCTCAGTTACCAGTCCCAATTTTTGAAAAAGTATGACAACATTCTTAATTAGACATTTGTTAAAGAGCACTTGCATTTCCTCTCACCTCTTCCTATTCGTCGATTTTTGCTTAACTGAGCCCTAACTTAATAAATCAACTTATATTACTCATATATTACTGATATTTCTTCGAAACTAATTCCCAATTACATTGATATCTTAATTATCACATCTCACAGACTAGCATGCATTTATGAGTAGGTGCATTTATGAGTAGTGGTAAATATTATTTCCGAATACTAATTTCAGAAAATATGTTAAATTAATTTCCTAGATCAGGTACCAGTCCCATTTTTTTAAACGAAAAACTGCAGTAATCTTAATTTGTTATTTGTCGAAGAACACTTGCATCTACTCTCCATCTCCAACCCTGATCATGGAATTCATCTAAGCTAAGTACTATCTTAATAATTCAACTACTATTACTCATATTTCTCCGAAACTAATTCAAATTACGTTAATATCTTAATTATGACCTATAATTCTCTAATAGTTAATTTATGAGTAATGGTTACCACTGTTTTCTAATAGTTTTTACAGCAAATTCTTAAATTATTTTCTTGGCTCAGGTACCGGTCCAATTGTTTATTCAGTACAGCAGTAGTCTTAATTATTATTTGTCGAAAAGCACTGACACCATCCCGCCCACTCCTCCCTTCATCGATTTTGGCATACCTGTATCCTATCTATATTATAAAGGACAAACATATCTGTGCGTAACGCATACGTCATTCTGCGAATGGCAACACTTTGAAATTTGAAATGAAATTTCGGTTTTGCAATTTTCTTTACTGCAAATTTTTAAACTTCTAAACATCGCACATTTTAAATTTTTACACCGTTGTATAAGGAAAAAAATGCTCTTTTAAATGCAATTTGTTTGAAAGCTGTATCTCAATTTAATTTTGAGATATTAATTTTTTTGTAGTTTTTAATACATTTTTTAGGTGCGTTCGTAATTATATAAATACGTAGCACCTATAGTCGTCGTTCAGTCCGTCCGTCCGTCTGTCCGTCCGTCTGTCCGTCTGTCCGTCCGTCCGTCTGTCCGCATGTAACAGAGCAAAAACTACCCAACCGAATGGTCTGAAATTTCAAATATATGATTATTGCAAAATTTTGTCGAGCCATTTCAAATTTTATGAAAATCGGATGTATAGTTTAATTACAGGGACAGTCAAAAGTTTTTCTTTACATTACGGCCAATGGGAAAAATTATTGAAAGCGCATTTTAATGATATTAGAGCCTTCCGAATGATCTGAAATTTTAAAGATATAACTGTTGCAAAATTTTGTCGAGCCATTTCAAATTTTAGGAAAATCGGATGTATAGTTTAATTACAGGGACAGTCAAAAATTTTTCTTTACATTACGGCCAATGGGAAAAATTATTGCAAGTGCGTTTTAATGATATTAGAGCCTTCCGAATGATCTGAAATTTTAAAGATATAACTGTTGAAAAATTTTGTCGAGTCATTTCAAATTTTAGGAAAATCGGATGCATAGTTTAATTACAGGGACAGTCAAAAGTTTTTCTTTACATTACGGCCAATGGGAAAAATTATTGCAAGTGCGTTTTAATGATATTACAGCCTTCCGAATGATCTGAAATTTTAAAGATATAACTGTTGCAAAATTTTGTCGAGCCATTTCAAATTTTAGGAAAATCGGATGTATAGTTTAATTACAGGGACAGTCAAAAGTTTTTCTTTACATTACGGCCAATGGGAAAAATTATTGCAAGTGCATTTTAATGATATTAGAGCCTTCCGAATGATCTGAAATTTTAAAGATATAACTGTTGAAAAATTTTGTCGAGCCATTTCAAATTTTAGGAAAATCGGATGCATAGTTTAATTACAGGGACAGTCAAAAGTTTTTCTTTACATTACGGCCAATGGGAAAAATTATTGCAAGTGCATTTTAATGATATTACAGCCTTCCGAATGATCTGAAATTTTAAAGATATAACTGTTGCAAAATTTTGTCGAGCCATTTCAAATTTTAGGAAAATCGGATGTATAGTTTAATTACAGGGACAGTCAAAAGTTTTTCTTTACATTACGGCCAATGGGAAAAATTATTGCAAGTGCATTTTAATGATATTAGAGCCTTCCGAATGATCTGAAATTTTAAAGATATAACTGTTGAAAAATTTTGTCGAGCCATTTCAAATTTTAGGAAAATCGGATGCATAGTTTAATTACAGGGACAGTCAAAAGTTTTTCTTTACATTACGGCCAATGGGAAAAATTATTGCAAGTGCATTTTAATAATATTACAGCCTTCCGAATGGTCTGAAATTTTAAAGATATAATTGTTGCAAAGTTTTGTTGAGCTATTTCAAATTTTAGGAAAATCGGATGTATAGTTTAATTACAGGGACAGTCGAAAGTGTTCCGTTACATTACGGGGAATGGGAAAAATTATTGCAAGTGCATTTTAATGATATTACAGCCTTCCGAATGGTCTGAAATTTTAAAGATATAATTGTTGCAAAGTTTTGTTGAGCTGTTTCAAATTTTAGGAAAATCGGATGTATAGTTTAATTACAGGGACAGTCAAAAGTGTTCCGTTACATTACGGGGAATGGGAAAAAATTATTGGAAGGGCATTTTAATGATGTATCAGACTATGCGCTTTATGAAGTGCAAAAAAGTATACATTCATTACAATATGGGGTGCAAAAAATAATTATAAAACTAGTTATAGTACGAACGCACCTCATTTGCCACGTTTGACGAGCAATTTCCAACTTGTTGTAATTGTGGCAACGGATGTCCGCCATTTCTGTTGAAAGTCATAGAGGGTTTAGAGGGAAAATAATCCCCGAGTAAAGAAAATAATATATTACTGTAGTTTTTGTTACCGTTTTCTCATAAAAACTGAAAAAAAAATTGAAATTACAATGCGTGCTATATCAGCGATTTTTTAAGTTTCCAATTCAAAGCCATTTTTAATTTTTACATTGTCAAATAGAGAAAAAAATCTACTTTCAAATGCAATGTATTTTAAAATTGTATGTTAATTGACTGAGTTATTACGGTTTTTAAAATAATTAGCTGCCCGTGGCGACCAGTTTGGTCTCCCTTAAATGGAATGCTAGGCATTATATCGTGTTACTTTTATTCATAATTTAATTTACTTGCTCAATCCTTCGCCAAATCGGAAGATTCTGATAGAGAAATCAAGAACTCGGTATTTTTATGTTAGTCGGGCACAGGTGATAAATCGCCAAACATAGTACCCGTCGTATTTTTTCATATTTCTAAAGAAATATGAAATATTAAGTTAAAATATAACCATTTCACTCATTTTAGAATGGATAACTTTAACTTAAAATTGAAGCATTTCAAATTCACGAATTTCACTTTAAAAAAAAATCTTTAAAAAAGGAAAAAGAAAAGAAAAGAATAAATACCATAAACCATTGAATTTCAACATCAAAGCATTGTTTTAATTTACACCTCGAAAAATAAAAAAATGCTGCTGGCGAGTTAAAAAATGCTATTGGCGATAATTGCGCCCAGCTAATATGAAAGTACGTACTTTTTGCGATCATAGCAACATTTATGTAGTATTATTCGAAAAAAATATTTTGATGAAATAGGTTGCCAGAAAATACGTTGCCAAATTTCTTTTCTCGCCATAGACCTTTTCTCTATTTCGCCAAGTACCTATAGTGGAAAAGTACCTTCATTTATTTATTTATTTGTTGTATTTTAAATTTGATGAATAAAAGACGGCACAGGTGTCATATACGCACTACGTTGGCGCGACTTTTTTCTGACGCCAATGTCATATACGCACAGGGGTACTTAACTGGCGCCAAAGTGTCGTTATTTTGCTTGATATGGTAGCCCGGATGTTGTTGTTTATTTATTAATAAATTGTTTATTTACTTTTATTTTATTTTTTTTAATTATATAAATGGTTTTGTTCTATAGTTATTAATTAAACTTTTTTTCTATTTATTGTTATTCCCTTTTTAAAAATATTACACAATAACCAATGAGATGCGTTACATTCAGGTGTTGCCATTAAACAATTAACAAATAATCGCGATTTCTGTGCCACCTACGATAGCATAAAATATATAGATTTTCAAGCATGAATTATTTTTAAATTTATCTATCCAGTGTAGCTCGATTACGAAAGATTAATCTCATTTAAAAAATGTAAAAAGTTCAGCATTTGTTTCCGTCTAATGTTGCATAACAAAATTAAAACTTCCTCTATAGAAAAATTACTAAAATAATGTAAATAAGAAAACAATTTAACAGACATGTGATTGAACCACGTCCTTAAAGCACTGAAATGATCGGAAAAACTGCCGTAAGTCGTAAAATCTTGGGCTAATAACTCCTGGCATGCGCTGATATGTGAAAGTATCGCTTTTAATAAAATTTAAAACTTTATTTGATTGCATAATTGATATTTTTCAGATAAAAATTCTTTTTGATGTTAGTGGGCAATCTAAATTATATATTACATGTAAAAAAAGAATGTTTTTCACCTATACTCTGTAACCCGAGGAGCTCGGGTTCGATCCCCTAGTT
Organism: Maratus speciosus; assembly: GCA_963932465.1. Lineage (NCBI taxonomy): Eukaryota > Metazoa > Arthropoda > Arachnida > Araneae > Salticidae > Maratus > Maratus speciosus. The sequence goes on along the minus strand of OZ010795.1, from coordinate 125,908,390 downwards.
TTAATAATTGAACTCATATTACGCATATTTCTTCTAAACTAATTCCAAATTATTTTAATATCTTAATTACACCTCTCACAGTCTTAAAGTTAATTTATTAGTAGTGGTTACCACTATTGCCTAATACTAATATCAGAAAATTCTTAAGCTATGTTCCTGGCTCATTTATCAGTCAAAATGTTTGCGAACTGCTGCACTGTTAATGAATCACTAGCGGGTACGACCGAGCTAAGCTCGGTTAAAATTAGCCTTGTGTTCAATTCGATATTTCATTCTCACTGTATAATTATTGTTGTATAGATTAAACTGGCATGATCCTAAGCCATAGGATCCAGTAACCGAAATTTTTCGAACACACGACCTAACCAATGCTCTTCTCGAACCCGAAAACGATAGAATACAAAATTTAGTCGAAATCGCTAAAGTCAATTTATAGATAAATTTAGCTGGACACACGGTAACCCAAAAGTTACCTACTAATCTACATTTATCGAACATCCGACCTATCCTAATGGTCTCCTAGTGCTAGGAAACGATGTAATAAGAAATTCTGTCAAAATCGTTTAAGCCATTTTTTAGATAACATTAGCTAAACCTTGACCCATAATGACCCAAAATGACTGATTAATCGAATTTTCTTGAGCATGCGACCTAGAGCACTGGTCTTCTCGAACCAGAAAACGATAGAAAACAAAATTTAATCAAAATCATTAAATCTGTTTTCTAGATAAAATTAACTTGACACGCAGTGATCCAAAAATGATCCATTAATCGGAGTTTCTCGAACATGTGACCTAACCCACTGATCTTCTTGTGCCCGGAAACAGTATAGTAAAAATTTTTGTCAAAATCGTTTGAGCCTTTTTTTAAAGATACAATTAGCTTGAACCACAGTGACCCAAAAATGACCCACTAATCGAATTTTCCATAGCATGTGACTTACTCAATGGTATTCTCATGCTCAGAAATGATGTAATAAAAAATTTTGCCGTAATGTTTTGAGCCGTTATTTTCGATACACTTAGCTTGACCCACAGTGACCCAAAAATGACACACTAATTGAATTTTCTCGAACATGTGACTTAGCCCAATGGTCTTCTCATGCCCAGAAACTGTATAATACAAAATTTTGACGAAATCGTTGAGTCGTATTTTAGATATTATTAGCTTCGCCCATAGTGACCCAAAAACGACCCACTAATCGATTTTTCTCGTACTTGCGACTTAGCGCAATGGTCATCTCATGCCCTAAAATGGCTCACTAATCGAAATTTCTCTAATATGTGACTTAGCCAATTGGTTTTCTCGTAATTTAAAACGACAGAATACAAAATTTAGTGAAAATCGTTAGAGCCGTTTTATTGATAAAATTGGCTTGACCCATAGTGACTCACAACTGACCCACTAATCGAAATTTCTCCAACATGTGACCTAACCCAATAGTTTTCTCGTGCCGAAAAACGGTTGGATATAAAATTTTGTGAAAATCGATTGAGCCGTTTTTTAGATATAATTAGCTTGACCTTGACCCATTTGATCCAAAATAATCCACTAATCGATTTTTTTCGTATGTGTGACTTAGTCCAATGGTCATCTCATGCCAGAAACGGTATATTACAAGATTTTCTCGAAATGTTTTTAGCCTTTCTTTGGATTCGTTTAGCTTGACCCTGGCCCATTGTGACCCAAAATGACCCAATAATCGAATTTTGCTTTAAAATGCGATCAAGCCCAATGGTATTCGCGTACCCGAAAACGATAGAATACAACATTTCGTCAAAATCGTTAGAGCCGTTTTCTAGTGTTAATTGCTTGACGTATAGTGACACAAAAATGACCCACTAATCGAACTTTCTCTAATATGTGATTTATCCCATTGGTCTTCTAGTAATCGAAAACGACAAAATACAAAATTTAGTCAAAATTGATAGAGCCGTTTTTTAGTTATAATTAGCTTCGCCTTGACCAATTATGACCAAAAATGACCCTCTAATCGAATTTTCTCGAACACGTGACGTAGCCATATGGTGTTCTTGTGCCCTTAAATGGTAAAATACAAAATTTCGTCAAAATCGTTAGAGCTGTTTAATAGATAAACTTTGCTTGACCGACAGTGACCAAAAAATGACCCACTAATCGAATTTTCTCTAATATGTGACTTATCCCATTGGTCTTCTCGTAATGAAAAATGACAAAATACAAAATTTAGTCAAAATCGTTAGAGCCGGTTTTAGATAAAATTGGCCTGACCCATAGTGACCCAAAAAATGACCCGCTAATCAAAATTTTCGAGCATGTGACCTAGCCCAATAGTTTTCTCGTGCGAAAAACGGTTGGATATAATTTTTTGTCAAAATCGCTTGAGCCGTTTTTTAGATATAATTAGCTTGACCTTGACCCATTTGATCCAAAATAATCCACTAATCGATTTTTTTCGTATGTGTGACTTAGTCCAATGGTCATCTCATGCCAGAAACGGTATATTACAAGATTTTCTCGAAATGTTTTTAGCCTTTCTTTGGATTCGTTTAGCTTGACCCTGGCCCATTGTGACCCAAAATGACCCAATAATCGAATTTTGCTTTAAAATGCGATCAAGCCCAATGGTATTCGCGTACCCGAAAACGATAGAATACAACATTTCGTCAAAATCGTTAGAGCCGTTTTCTAGTGTTAATTGCTTGACGTATAGTGACACAAAAATGACCCACTAATCGAACTTTCTCTAATATGTGATTTATCCCATTGGTCTTCTAGTAATCGAAAACGACAAAATACAAAATTTAGTCAAAATTGATAGAGCCGTTTTTTAGTTATAATTAGCTTCGCCTTGACCAATTATGACCAAAAATGACCCTCTAATCGAATTTTCTCGAACACGTGACGTAGCCATATGGTGTTCTTGTGCCCTTAAATGGTAAAATACAAAATTTCGTCAAAATCGTTAGAGCTGTTTAATAGATAAACTTTGCTTGACCGACAGTGACCAAAAAATGACCCACTAATCGAATTTTCTCTAATATGTGACTTATCCCATTGGTCTTCTCGTAATGAAAAATGACAAAATACAAAATTTAGTCAAAATCGTTAGAGCCGGTTTTAGATAAAATTGGCCTGACCCATAGTGACCCAAAAAATGACCCGCTAATCAAAATTTTCGAGCATGTGACCTAGCCCAATAGTTTTCTCGTGCGAAAAACGGTTGGATATAATTTTTTGTCAAAATCGCTTGAGCCGTTTTTTAGATATAATTAGCTTGACATTGACCAATTGTGACCAAAAATAACCCACTAATCGAATTTTCTTGAACACGTGACCTAGCCCAATGGTATTCTCGTACCCGAAAATTGTAAAATACTAAATTTCGTGAAAATCGTTAGAGCCGTTTTCTAGATAAATTTTGCTTGACCCACAGTGGCCCAAAAATGACCCACTAATCGAATTTTCCCTAATATGTGACTTAGCCCATTGGTCTTCTCGTAATCCAAAACGACAGAATACAAAATTTAGTCAAAATCGTTAGAGCCGTTTTATTGATAAAATTGGCTTGACCCATAGTGACCCACAACTGACCCACTAATCGAAATTTCTCGAACATGTGACCTAACCTAATAGCTTTCTCGTGCCAAAAAACGGTTGGATATAAAATTTTGTCAAAATCGATCGAGCCGTTCTTTAGATATAATTAGCTTGACCTTGATCCATTATGACCCAAAATGATCCACTAATCGAATTTTCTCGAACACGTGACCTAGCCCAATGGTATTCTCGTGCCCGAAAATGGTAAACTGCAAATTTTCGTCAAAATCGTTAGTGCCGTCTTTAAGATAAAATTTACATACACACACACACACAATTTTTGCTCGCATTATAGTATAAGATTTGTTAAAAAAGCACTTGCATCTCCTCTTCCCACGAAGCAAATTCGTGAAACACTTTTGCAACACTAACTGAATATAATAATTAACACAAATCTTTTTCGATTTTGTTGCGAATGTGGTGTGTCAAATAAAAAGATTGTGCAAAACGTTTTGTTAAAAATTAGAAGAAAATGCGTTTTCAAAAAGTTCATTTTTAAAATTGTGTTATAAATGTTTAATAAATAGTATGTTTTTAGTGTGTGTGTGTGTTATTTTAAAGGTAGAAAGCGTTTTGAATGTGTTTTAAGCGTGTTGTTTTATAGTGTTCTAAATTGCGTGGTGTTTACAATGTGTTGTTAATTTGGTGACAAAGTGTTGTGCAGTACAACACTATTGTAAGAAAATATTTTCATCAACACTTTTTAAAACACGATTTCAATATCATTAACAAAACTATTTTTAGAACACATTTTTCAATCGCAACTCTTTTGCAACATATTAAGAACGCATTTCTAGTTAGCAACATTTTTGCAACATATTAAGAAAACAATCACAAAACAAAATGTATATGAAGTTTCCTAGTTCACAGCACATTAATGAGTTGTTAATTTCATGACAAAAAGGTGTTGTAAAATGTGTTTAATTTTGTGGTCGAGAATTTGCAGTGCACTCCCCCACTCATCCCCCCACAGTGGATTTTTCTCTTACTTGAGTCCCCACACCCAAAATTAATGTATCTCCAGATAGGCTGAATGGCATAGCAACGTTCCGATAGAGGTTTGTTTAGAACAGAGTGTCGGAAGAAATTTGAACTCACAAATTTTGGATTTTAGGTATTTTTAAGTTCATTTTCACGAGCCAGGACAAAGACCCGTCGAGTGGATCAGATAGTTCAATTAATATAAGAAAAAATATAAGATGATTTATTTGATTTTACTTACAAGCATAACAAAATATTGAATTATTTTACAAGAAAAAAAATTGACTTATTTATTTAAGAAATTTCTTTACTTATAAATTCATGCGAAAACTATTTTCTGGAAATTTATCATCTACTCTCTCATGTCTTATAGTACATAATAAAATACTGATGAATAAATAAACTTTAATCTTGTAGATTTATGAATACGGCAATTCTTTTGCATAAGAACTCACTTTACATTGTTTATCGCCCCAAAATAATGAAAATTCAGAAAATATACTAAAAATTTATGTAGAAAAAAAGCATTTGTTGAAAATGAATTTCGCAGTTTCTGGAAAAGTAAATGGTATAAGTAATATATAAAACTAAAGTTTATTTTGCCTTTAACGCTGAATGTCATTTGTACTTCTGTTTTGATTTCTCTAATTTAATTAACATGTTTTAGGAATCTTGTTTAATTAAGAATAAAATGAGATTTCGAGAGAAAATTATTTAAAACTTTCAAAATGTATGACAGAAGAAGTAGTAACCTTAAAGATCCTTGTAAAATTTCTTTATTTTTTCTTTACGGTAGGTATGCCATAAATGCAATAAATCAGTAATTTATAAATAAAAATTAAAAAACATAAAAGCATTTTCAGACACAAAAATATTGAAAATGAAAATAACTATTATCAGTTCAATGATCATATTTTCTAATTTACATGTTTTATTTTATAATTGTATTCCTATTTTTACAAAGCTATTATATTATTTTTGAATTACATGTTTTTCTGTTAAAAATAAAATTTACTAAGTTACGTAAGTCTCTAAAAGAAACATTGTTCTAAATTTTTAGAGAACATAGACTACCGCATTTAATATTCAATGTTTGTGTCATTCTGACCGGAGCGCGTAAAAATGCGAACACAAAATAGGGGTTCATACTATGTCTGTCATTATGTGTATTGTATCTATTCATTTAAGGGGACTTGCAGGGTTGCATTTAGGGAGTGGCTCAGAACAGCAAATGTATTCAGTTTTAAGTGAAGCTTTGAAAATATTTCTAATATTTTCAAAATGTGTTAGTTTCTTTTAAAACAGTATTAGTATGTATTTACTTTTACATGACAATATATGTATATATATAGATATATATATATTAGAAGAATATATATTATTATTCCACAACAAAAATATTTTACATAAAAATATTTTTTCATAGTTCCAACAGACAAAATTTATAAGTAATATTGTGTATTATATAAACGTAAGCTCATATCTACATTGTCGTTAAATTAATTTTCAAATACATGATTTTCTGATAAAAATAAATATTACATAGTTAAATAAGCCTCTAAAAGAACGTTGTTTTAAGAGTTCATAGAACATTGGCTCCTGCATTTTATATTCATTGTTTTGGTAATACTGACAGGAACTCAATGAAATGCGAACAGAAAAGCAGGGGTAATAAACTGTCTTACGTTATGTGAATGATATTCTATTCACCTAAGGGTCTTGCAGGACGAAATTTGGAGATTTGCTCAAAATAGCAAATGTATTCTGTTGTAAGTACAGCTTTGACAGTATTTCTAATATTTTCAAAATCTGTTAATTATTTAAAAGCTGAATTAATGTGTATTCGCACTTGTTTGACCGTGAAAAAAATAATAACAAATAAATTCTAATTCCATTAATCCTAAAAAAAATATTTATTGCAACGAAGAATACCTATGTACAATTATCTAAATGTAAAATCTTACTTTTAAAAACAATAGTGACAACATTTGTGTAATAAAATATATTAAACAGGTACAGCCTTTAAAATATGCCACTGATTCGAATTTCGCATTGCCTTGTTAAAAATATTCTACTCTGTTCTGTAAAAATACAATAATCAGAGCTCGAGTAATGTATATCATTGCCGATAAACTAAATCAATAGCATTTTAATTATAAATTTTACTCATCAGATCAGAATCCACATTCATTTTTCCCCTCATTAAAATCTTAATTATCTTAAATTGTTGGAAAATAAAGAGAAATGACACTAATTCAAAACATTAATGATTCATAATGAATAATTCTGGATAAGATATAATATTAATTATCACTGCCAGAATTTAGAAAAATATCAATAATAAAATTTTAACTATTTGAATTACTTGTCAAAGAGTTATAATTACTTAAGAGACTTAACTGCATTGATTTTTATTTAATGAGATCTGTAAAATTTCATTTAAAGTAGTTTATGAAATTACATACTTTCAGGAGGAAGAAATAACCAATCATCGGATTAATTAAAACAAATTTTGAAGTGTTTAAAAACGTCACATGCAATAAATAATCGAAAATCTTTCATGTAATTAAACATATAGCGATTTATTTTTCCATACTGACAAATATCTTATTTTTTAATGTGTTTTAGAAACATTTAAAAATCAGAAATTGATGAAAAGATAGTAGTTTATATTTTCGGAAATGCTTGCTAGAGTTCAAAAACAACAAAGAATGTTAAAATCTTTTAATTAGTCAATTCTTCAATGTAAACTAATTTAATAAAATGTGTATATAATAAAAACTTTCGAAATGCTAAAACTATAGTTAATTAGTATATGACGCAGCATAAAAAAACTCGTGTTATGAGAAGGCATATGCATTATATACAATGATATATCAATATACCGGGCGGGCAAAATGTCCGTAGAAATTTCAAAATTCATAAAAACCGGAAAAATAACCGAGAAAACGGTTTGCAGGGTTAGCATCTATAGGCTACAGGAATTTTTTAAAGACAGGAAAAAAAACCTCCAAAAATAGCTTACAGATGGCAATTGGTACGAGCGACTTTGGTGGAAACATGTAAATGAGATGGTTATAAGAACTTGTGGTGTTAATCCACAACTAGGTCCGCTCTGTAAACTGTGTATGTGAACAAGGATGCTGCGTGCAAAGGACAAAGCTTTGTTCATGAAGTTGTTCTACGTGAACATCATCGAGCATTGCTTTGCGTAAATTACGTGTTCAGATGATTGAGAGGACTGAAAAAGAGCCTTTAACAACGCCAATTCATGTTTGTAATCTCACAGTGGCGTGGCGTCCGGTCATCGCTGGATGCGGCGATGACCAAGCAATATTTTAAAACTCTTAATAAGCTTTTAAAACTCTACGACCCAGTTTTAGCAGAACATTTGGAGTTCATGTATAAGTGAAGGTAAGATTTAAAGTTTCTTTTTTGAACATTTAACCATTGAATTTTAGAGTTAATAATTTTTCACCACAAACTTAAATAATTGCGATGACCACCGAAAATTTTCACGCCACGCCACTGTAATCTCAGGTGTATCGATCCAGCATATCTAATCTGTCGGAACTGAAAGATACAATGCACCGAGAGGTATCATATGTACATCCAGATCTCTACACTCTGCTTTTGCTGGATTTGTGACTCGCCTGCAATGAGTTATCACATGTGGTGATAGTCATGTGGAAGACATAGAGCTCTAATAAACGATTTGGAGATATTCGGATCGTTATTTGCAAATCTTTTCTATGACTTGAGTACGTCAGCGCCACCTATTGGCTGTTTTTGAGGGATTTTTTCGAGTCTTAAACAAATTTCCGTGACCTACACTGTTAAAGATATCGTGGAAAATTACCTCTGTTTTTAAAGGCTCTCTATTTTTTGACCAATGAGATCGCTACATAAACACCTATAAAGCATTCTCATTTGTCAGAAAATAGACAGCCTTGAAAAACAGAGGTAATTTTTCACCATATTTTTAACAGTGTAGAGATGACAGCCCTGCAAACCGTTTTTTATTTCGGTTATTTTTCAGGTTTTTACATACGTTTTTCTCACCCGGTATAAGAAAATTTCGTGACAAAGATGAATTCAACAGCCTTTTTCTGAAAAACAAAACAAAACAAAACAAAACAAAAAAGAAAAAGAAAAAAGTGCATTTACGTGCTTTTTCAGCAAACCACATTTTTTTCTAATCATGCTTTATTTATTAATTATTAAATTTAGAATATTTAAAATTTGTTTTGCATTTAAATTAACTATTTCATTTTTTATTTAACTTTATAATAAATCCTTTAATGTCTTTGTGTTTAATAATTTTATAATTTTAATATCTACTGTGTGTGTCAGGAATAATCGTTCCAATTTTGTTGGGAGGTAGAAAATAGCAGATTGAAGATGACAATTTACCATAGGTTACATTGCGGTATGGGGTAGCAATCGGGCAGTTGCGCAAGTATATGTAGGACACTACTCCAATTCCCGCAAACCACAGGATAAATGTTTGCACTTGTTCACCAATAACTGTTCGAAACTGGATTATTTACCAGTATCTGTCGTGATAGAAGATGCCCCCGATCGACACGGAGTGTTTCAATCGGCGAAGATATCTTACAGCATCCCCCATACATTTGCGCGTCTACACGACCACTGTCTCCCATCGCACCGTAAATTCCAATCATACCTACGTATTTATTTAAAATATAATGAGAAATGTTACTTCTTCAACGTCAGTTTGTCGAATGGCCATCTACTGTACTTATAGGAGAGCTTTGCGTATTAGCAGAAATTGTGGATACACAGCGCCCTGTAAAATTCCTTGCGTGCGTTTGCGCTCATACTTTATACGTAAAATTGTCTTCTTTTGCTATATTCTACCCACGCACCAAATTTAAAAGATCATCCCAGGTACGCCCTGTAAATTTTGATTAATAAATCATTGCATCTGTATTTTTCGATTTTTATAAAAATAGTTGAAATGAGGACATGCTTTATTAGAATGCAGGAAATATAGAGGGGAAGGTGGGGCAAAATTAGGTACCATAAATGTTTCTTGTTCTCAAATGCAATCAAATGAGAAAACAAACTCTGAACACCGTTTTTAATATTTAATGAATCTTTGGTTATATTAAAACACACTCTTTTCGATGAACAAAAATTAATTAATTATATAAAAAATAGCTTTTTTCAGACATATCCAAAAATCCGGTTTCACCCCACTGTTTGGGTAAAACCGGGTATCCATTTTAAACTCACGGAGAACTCATTTTCTTCAAAAAAAAATCTTGTTTAATATAGTAAAAAAATACATTTTCGTTATATTTAACAAAACAAAATTGCACATGTGTTCTTCCATGTGTCAAAAATAAATCTGTAGCAAATTATATACATTGAATATGCCTACTTATTTTAAGCTGGAAGTCTTAGATTTATTTTAACTACAAAAATATTTTACAGGTGCCCTGAATACACATTAAAGGGTTAAAAGTACATAACAGCGTTGAATTGAAATTTAAATCTACATGTTAAAGTATTAACTATCCTAAAAAACATTCCATGAGTCTAGCACAAAATCGGATATACAAGGTTTTGACCCACTCTTAAGTACCCGGTTTTACCCCCAACGTGACACAGATTTTTAAACATGGCGTCATTACTCCCAGTCCTATAGTAAAAAATCAGTAAAGCTGCTAAAATACTAGCAAAAAAGCAAAGAATTAAATATAGTACTTACCAATATTTAATATGCTGGTAAACAGTTAATATATGCGTAAAACGTAGAAACAACCAAAACAAATTTTAAGAGAAATTCAAACGCAATCCTTCACACAAAAAATAACTGCACACAGTACCATTTCGATCAGCTACAAATGCCGTAATGACTATCGACAAGCAATTCCTCGTGCTGGCCGATAGATAAAAGTTCAAATCACGGAGGAATCTGAGATACCCGGTTTTATCCGCATACTCGGTTTTGTACAACTTTCTCCTACACTTTATTTTTAGACGATTTAAGAGCTGTATTGTAAAACTCCGTGAAAGACGCCACCCATTTCAATAAACAGCTATTATCATGTTGAGATAGTTAACAGAAAACGTACCGCACAAAGAGGAGTATTTGAGGCAAAATATTGGTTGAAAAAGGAATAAATAGAATTTGCTGAACATTTTTAAAAATGATGTATCCAATAGCTTACTAAATGGTGTGCTGTTCTAAAGCTATTTCAGGAGCACAAGTGATATCCGCCTGCTCCTATACTCAGTGGAAGAAATGGTTTCTTTGAAAGAAGACGTCATTTTTTGTTGTTGTAATGTTTCAGCTTTGTTATTAAGTTTAGGTGTATATTTTTTGTGACTTCCTTAATTGTTGAATTGTACAGTTTTATTTTTAATATAATAAAAAAACTTAATTAAAAATGTTTTTTTAAGTCATTTTAGTATAGTAGTAGTCTAATTTAGATATATTGAATATTTTTAAAAATGTGTCAGTGTCTGATGGAGCATTTTAAAAGTATAATATTATTAGTTATAGTTTTGATGGCCAATTAAAAAAAGAGATGTTCCGCATGTCGTTGGTATTTTGATAAATACTAAATGCAAAAATTATATATATTACGTACATTGGTTTATATAAATAATTCAAAGTTATATGTAGTAAAATTAATCACATTCAATTAAATTTTTCAATTACTTGTAAATAAAACAAATTTATCAATCATTACTTTCCTTTTATAAACGGTAAACTGTAAAATAAAATTTGTATTTTACATATATATGTGAGACACTTCTCAATATCATAGTAAATTGGGTTGACAAACAATTTACATCTGATTTCCGGCCAGTATTGAATTCGCAGAATTATTATTCAGCAGTTGTAAGTGGCTATCGATGGAAGGCATGAATGAAATCATTCGGAAATTGCCCGTTCAATCAAAAAGAGACTACATTATCATAAATGAATTTATTGAAATCCTCAAATCCGCAACAATTGCACTAATCATCCAGTTTGTAACTCATATTCGGGTTGTACCACACCATAGCAAAAGAACGAAGATGTTAAAAGTATTAGAACTACACCATTTTAAATATATTGCCCAAAGTGACAATTCTTTAGCAGCAGTTGAAAAAACGTACAATTTCTGAGCTCCAGGCAGTGCAATCTGGTTTTATAGTAGGAATTTGGACACGAATATTTGACGTGACTCAGAGGCGCGCCAACGGGACCCTGTTTAGGGGGGAATTGAGAGGGGTGGCATGCTTAGTAATTGGTTGAAAAGGATGCGTAGGGTGGGCAAAACCTGACGTAATTACAGAGCTCTTTAATGTATGAAAATGTGAAAGAGTAAAATAAATTAGTGACTTTTTTTTATAAAGAGTGTTGATTTTAACAGAATAAGATTTTTAGAAAAAGAAATAAAAAATGCTCTGATTTAAAGGCATTATATTAAAATATAATTGATATTTAAGATTTTATTAAAATACAGTGAATAAAGGTAGATATTATAAGAATTTGGAATAAATTAATTAAGGTAAAATGACGAACTGTTTGTATTATTACCTATATTTATTTAAATATGTGCATGCATTTTTGTTTATATAACATTAATTACGTCTATTCATTAATAGTAAGTTAACAGTTCAACGGTTGACTTACAGGTGAATCCTGAATGGCGCTAGTGATTATTATAAAATGACTAACTTATTTTCGTATATTCGTAAGAAAACAGCATAGTATAATATAGTGTTTAGGATCTTTTTTATTCAGATAAAATTTATACAGGCATTTCTATAAATATTTTAGTATTTTATCGCATTTCAATTGTTCTCAATGAATCATACCTCGTTTTCAAATAAAAAAACGTATGTACCTTTTAAAAATTTTAATACGTATTTATATATGATATAGTTCTATAACAAATTGTCATTTGATTCAATTAAGAATTTTATATATTCATATTAAAATAAATAACTAAAGATAATATACGACTGTAAATTAAAAGGATATTAAAATATCTGCTGGTAAGTGGGACAACTAACTACCATTTCGGACAACATAAAGTTGCTTAAAATGCCCATGTTATTTTTTAATATTTATTACTCCGCATCTGAGAGTAAGTTGCTTTTGGAAATGATATATTTTCATTATTTTATAAATTAAATATTATTTACCGGAAATGTACGTTACTTCTACTTGATCTATTTCTCATTATTTACAAAATATCCTTATTCCAATTGCTTAATATTTTATTCCCTTTTAATAAAATATCATATTGTATTAATAAATATTAAAATGTTTTAAATTAATTTATAATTAAGAAATTTAGAAATCTATAAAGAATTACTAGAGTTATCACCTACATAAATTTAATGTGTTTGAAAAGAATATAATTTTATAAGCAAAGCAGTTTCCCTGGAAAAGCAGATGCTGAGCATACTTTACATATTTTTAGCATGTATTGAAACGTGCTTAGTAGCCAGAATATTGCAAAATTTAAAGTAACGAAATAAAATTTCATAATATGTAAATTATTTAAACTATGAACATTATGCAGGATTCAAACATTAAAAATATTTTTATTGACATTAGGATAATAACAATATTATTATTTAACAAATAGTTAATACAAAAGGTTAAAAAAAAATAATTTTTGTATGAGACTGTAAAAGTCAATTTACTTCAGCGTTAAATATGTTTAATGACATAATCGAAAATTTATCTTTACTTACTGAAACTTCTGCTGACATTTGTCCGTTTATCAATGAAAAATGATACATAATGAAATCGACAAAAAAGTGAGATTTTATACATTAAAAAGGGTATATTTTTATAGTAAGAGAGATGTATTTAGTATAAATCCATTTACGCACCACGATATTATTCCGATCATGTTTGGAGATTTTTGGCATAAAGATATGCATATAGATATTGTAATAATGGCATTTTTATTATAAAGCTACATATTCATCGCTCTATTATTCGATAATTGTTATATTGAATTCTTTATATATTTAATGAATATTTTTCTGAAACTTATGTCACATTAGGAGATAGTTTCAATGCATTTCAATGTTACCGCCTTTCATATCTAGACACAAACCCCAGAGCTCCACTGTGGACTTTAAAACTTTCTCATGCAGAGCTGGTGTAATATCAGCAGCTTTGGTGACAATCCGCTGTATTAAGTGTTCAGTCCTGCGGATCTGCACCCGGTCAACCTTAGACTTGATAAACGCCCAGGTAAAGAAGTCTAAGGGCGTCAGATCAGAAGAGAGGGGGGCACACATCCTTGGCGAGGCACTACCAATCCATCTGCCACGAAAAGTTTTATTCAGATAATTCCTAACAATAAGTCCAAAATGGGTCCGTGCCACATCCTATTGAAAAATAACAGTATCCATAGTTCCATAAGATGGCCACTAGGTCTACAAGAACTGTTCTAAAATTTCGAGACATGTTGTTCTGCGAACATGAAGGGTTCGTAAACCATTGACAAAGTTATTCCTAACCACAGAATCACGTTGGCTGTGTCTCGTTGCCATATCTGTAACACACTTGGATGTTCGTACGGCCTGATCCTACAATTGTGTCTGTTCACATGTCCACAGGTGTGAAATGAAACTTTATCACTGAACAAGACATTTTTCCGCAAATTATCATTTTTCACAGCATCTAGCACGTCATGACCCATAGATTATCAGGCTACATAGTACTTATCTTCTATATTATGTACGATCTGGACGTGGTATGCAAGTTTTTGGAGCTTGTAACGGGGTTTTCGCCACACAGAGTTATGAGGAATACAAAGCTCATTACTAAGTCTCCTGGTAATTCCTGAAGGGCTACTTGTGTGATCGCATATTCCACTCTTTTCACGATTTCTGACGTAATTCGCGACATCGCTAAACGTTTTCCTTCTGTAACACTACAAGCACGCTGGAAATTATTCAATGGGTCTCGCATGGAAGGCCAAATATCCTATATCTACGGGTACGACTGTAGGTACCTATTCATACGTCAATCAATGACGACTTTCAGAAACAGCGATTCATTCTTCCTTGGTTAGCACTCTCCCGTACTACCTGCAAAAAAATATTCGGTAAGTATATCACTGAAATGTATAGTAATTTTAGAATCACGCTTTATTATAAAACGAAACTATTTCATCTACTATATTGTTAAAATAAAATATATATAATATAATCTATTACATAAGAATTAATGTCATGGGAAAATAAAACAATAAAATAAAATATTCGCATAAAGTTATAATAGAAAATAAATTTGTATGAGGGATACGAAAAATTTAAACTTGAGTACATTTTTCGAAACCAAATAAAAGCGTATACATCTTCTAGAAAGTTGTATGGAATTAAATATACGTATCAAACAATTCATCGATGTAAATATATCTTTAATTATCTATCAGTAAATCTGTCAGCGTATTCCCCTTACATTTCGTGCATTAATAAACTTAAAATATTAAATTTTCTCAAAATGCATATAACATATACCACAAAGTGAAAATCTGCAATATAATATTTTTCAACTTGTAATATCAAGTAATAGCAATCGCCGTATATGGCGTCTAAAATTATCTTTTTCTTCATTTGAAAGCTTGTTTTGTGACTCTTTTCTGTTTTGCTACCTAAATACATCATCAACAAATGTAAGAATAAAGTAACAGAGAAAGCATGCAATAAAAAGTAAATACAATTAAAATACACATACACGCACACGCACACACACATATATGTAGTGTTTAATAGCTATTTTCATATGATTTGGCAAGCTTCATATATATAAATACATGGACACATGTATACGCAAGCACATTGGACAAAGCATTAGTTACCCGCTTTTTCTATAATACAGTATGACACCGACCCTGTCATTATTGCTTGTATTAGTCGAGAAATGGTGCCTACAAGGATATGATAAATAAAGTTAGAGTCAATCGACACTCACTAGCTCATATAATGTAACCAAATTTAACGGATGATGAATTCAGCTTTTAATTGCTCTTCCAAATACGCCCAATTTTCTATTGGATTCAGATCAGGAGATAATATGAGAACATCGAGGTCCTGAAGGCTGAATGGATGTTCGTTCATCAAGCCATTCACGTATGCATGCTGACCTCTGATAAAAGGTCAGAACATAAATATCATAACATAAATATCATGTTGTTGATTGAACGGTAACACCTGAAGACAGAGCATTTCTAAATAAACACCATCGTTTATATTATTGGTGAAATGAATCAGCAGTCCAAAACAATGTACGAAACAGCACCGTAACCATCAGAGAACCACCTCCATTGAACTACAACACGTCAGAATCTTCCACTTACATGCCTTATAATGCTGTTATTGAACTCGAAATGTAAGTTTCATTCGCAAAAAATTCACATTTGTGGCATGTTGTGTTATCCTATGCGTACAATTGGTACATCTGACCCATTAAATATATATAGATGTAAGCAAATGCTTCTCGTGTGGGAAACTGCTGTGAGCGTTTATTGCACGCAGTTTCTTTTGTAATATTCGCTCAGGAATAGGTTAATTCATTTATTGTAGTCAATAACCCCTATCGTGTTTGTAACTCATTGTTATCGACAAGGCATGGCAGTTATTTCGTTTAATTTTAAAGCGATAGTTTTTTACATCGTATTATTTCGCCACCAGTTGTAATCATTTCTCTCACACATGTTAGACAGTCCTCTTCGTTACACCAGTAAATAGAGCAACATCGTAATTGTGTTGCCGTTGGCACACTCAAACATGATAGCAGATTTTTGCAGCTCTGGTATATCTCTTTATACACAGGATAATACACTACTCGCATATTTTATAAAGAATTTATTCCTCCACGTTACTGTTATGATCACTAAGTAGCTGATAAAATAACATCTTTGTGTATATAACGAAAGCAATTTGTTTTCGCTGTAGGGTGGCTTATATTTTGCCCGGTGTGTTTCAAATAGACATACATACACACATAACTATTTACGTATGTTTGTATCTATCTGTCTATATATGTATCTATCTATCTATCTATCTATCTATCTATATATATATATATATATATATGGGGGCGAGACTCCATACTTAACTCACAACTCACTTTTAGGACAAACACTGACATTTATTTAGACGAATACACGAACAAAAAATACAGATATGAACACTCTTCTCGTTCTTTAATTAGCTTAAAGTCATAAATTCAAGACGTCGTCGAATATATTTCTGAGATTTTCTTACGTCGTGTAAATATTCAATCTTATTTCTCCGAAATATGTTCTATTCTTTTTAACAAAACCCTGCGTCGTAGAAACTCATTTCGTTCTCTTTACTTCTTCTGCAATTTCACTTCACACAGCTTCGATAAGGCTCGTTTCCTTTTTAATCTCGAAGCGGAAAATACGGGAGACACTCAGTCTAATGCAGGCGCTGCTTGCGAAATCTCCACAAGCGGCCGTCCTGACATCTGGAGCTGCCGCAGCGACATGTGGTAAAATAGAATCTGAAAAAACAAAAAACAAAAACCAGTAACTGTTCTTAGGGGGAAAAGAAAAAAAATTAATCTGCACATCATAGTTGAAGTAGCGTAACATCGTATGGGTTGACTTATAAAATTGTTACAAACACATAAGAAGAAAAGATTTAAAAAAAATGTTTTTGAAGTTTCAGTTATCGTCAGGCCAAGGTTTCATGTATTCAGCACAGGAGCTAGTATTTATCGGTCCTTCAGTTGATGAGATTTTCGTTACGTCGTAGGTGTCATTAGACTTCACTTTGATTACTTTATACGGACCTAAGAATTTAGATTTCAACTTTAAACCTGGTCCTTGCTGGGTTCTCTTAATTGCTACAAGGTCACCAAGCTTGTACTTACGGGGTTTCTTACGTCGTAAATTATAGTGCTTGCGATTTTCTTGTTGAATTTCCAGAATATTCTTCTTGGCTTCTTTACGGAGCTCTTCTCTGTCTTTCATAAATTGTTCTTCGACTGCACTGTTTAAGAGGTCAATAATTTGTACATCTTCTTTCTGTTTCATTTTTGTACCAAATAATATTTCAAACGGTGTTCTCTTAATGCTTCTTTGGTAAGTTGAATTAATGACTTGTTGAACTTTAGGAACATGTTTAAACCATTTGGTCGGTTCGTCTTTGGACATTTTAGAGATTACAGAAATTATGGTGGAATTAAGTCGCTCTGCTTGACCATTGGCACGGGGAAGTCCAGTTGTAACTGTCTCGTGCTTTATATTTTCATCTTGACAATAATCAGCAAATTCTTTGCTTGTAAATGCAGGACCTTTATCGCTAATGATAATGGAAGGATTGCCAAAAGTATGACTTTGTTGTCGTAGTTTTGATATAACTTCGGTAGCAGAAGTACTTTTACATGGATACAACCAGACGAATTTAGTAAATTCGTCTATTAAAGACAAGATATGTTTATAATTTTTGTTGGTTGTTTCAAGAGGGCCTAAATGATCAATGTGGTAGGCTTGGAGAGGAGTCTCTTCTTTAGGTAAAGGATGTAATTCACCTTCTTGTTTGCCACGTTTGCGATTATACAAAAGGCATGTTACACAATTTGCTATAATTTTATCAATTTTATTTGACATATTAGGGATGAGAAATTCTTCGTTAAGGAGTTCTTCACAGCGTTTACGGCCAAAATGTCCTTTGTCATGAACGTGTTTAATGACATTTAGCTGCATTTCATCCGGCACAACTATCAGATCGATACCTTTATGATTTTTATAGAGAACATTATTTTTAAGGAAATAGTTGTCATATGGCTTTGTTTTCAAAATTTCTTTGATGGCCAGTATATGTTCGTCAGTGTTCTGTGATTGTATGATTTTGGTAGTAAAACTATCTTGAATGACCATACATATTGGATTTCTACTTAAAGCGTCGACATGGCGCATGCGTGTACCTTGTCTGTGTTCGATTGTATAGTTATAGTCAGCTAACATTAAAGCCCATCGAGCAATCTTGGTGCAAAGATCTTTTTTATTCATAGTAAGGGCGAATGCGTTGCAATCTGTGACTATCTTGAAAGGAATACCTAGAATGTAAACGCGAAATTTTTTAAGGGCTTCTATGACAGCTAAAACTTCTAATTCATAACTCGAATATTTACGTTCGGCATCTGTAGTTTTTTTGCTCATAAAATAGACAGGGTGAAATTGATTGTCACTAGAAGACTTTTGAAGGAGGACTGCTCCGTAACCGTCAATAGATGCATCACAGTGAACTTCTGTTTCGTTACTAGGGTTATAAATGCTTAAAACAGGACCTGAAGAAAGGATGTGTTTCAGCTGATTAAATGCATTTCGTTGCTGGTCGCCAAAGTGAAATTTAGTGTCCTTTCTAAGAAGATCTGTTAAAGGCTTAGCTATTAAAGAGTAATCTTGAATGAATTTACGAAAATATGAAGTTAATCCGACAAATGAATGTACATCTTTTATACTTTTAGGTTCTGGGAAATTAAGGACAGCTTTAGTTTTTAAGGGGGATGGGTGCGGTTGACCATTTTTAATGTGGTAACCCAAAAAATCAATTTCTCGTTGTAGAAAGTGGCATTTTTTGAGATTCAGTTCTAAACCATATTCGGATGCAGTTGTAAGGACGCGTTGTAATTTCTGGAGTCCTTCGACTTCGTTTTCAGCTGGTATTATGAAGTCATCCATATAGACAATAAGTACTTTTTCATTAATGAGGTCTCGAAAAACGTTATAAATATATCTTTGAAACACTAACGGTGCATCGCTAAGGCCATAATTCATATATAAGAATTCAAATTGACCAGAATGTGTTACGAAAGAAGTATATTTTCTACTATTTTCTTCTACTTCGACATGAAAAAAAGCGTTTTTAAGGTCAAGAGTAGTAAATACTTTTGCAGAATGCAACTGATCAATAATGTCATCAATTACTGGGAGGGGAAAACGTTGTTTATGTGTTTTAGAATTTAACTTCCTATAGTCAACACACAATCTATATGAACCATCTTTCTTTTTTACTAGGACAATAGGTGATGAAAAATTACTAGTGCTTTTACGAATAATTCCTTTTTCGAGCCACTCAGAAATTTGTTTTTCGACGAAGTTTTTCTCTATTTGCGCCAAGCGCCTGGGAGGACAAGTAACAGGTTCTTCGTTTTCCAGATGAATTGATAATTTAACATCAGTTGTCTTTATTTTTTTAGGGGAATAATTTTGAATAAGTTCTGAAATTTTTGAACGTATTGTTTCATCGGTAATATGAGATAAATCAAGATTAAGATCGTCTAACACATGAGCAATATTAATCAAAAAATTATTGGACGTATCGTCATTTTTCTCGATTTTTTGCATCGAAATATTATTTCCAGAAATTGTTAAAATACTTTGTTGAATGATATCTGTACCAATAATAAGATCAAAAGATATGGAATAATCTGGGACTACATAAACATTAGTTGTATAATTAAAATCATCTATCATAATGTTCGTAGAGAAAAAACCTAGGGGTTTGATTATAGTATTTCCTAATCCAGTTAATGTGATAGTTGAATGTTCAAGGTTCGAAATTGTAGGGAGTTTGCGATAAATACTTTCCTTTAGTAAACTTCTTTCACTACCTGTGTCTACCAATGATGTAACATTTACAGACGAAATAATGACTTGTTTGGTCATGAAAGTGTTCGACGTGACAGTGGAAACGTTGGAGGGTTCTGACTTAACTCTAGGCCTCCTTGGTTGATCACATTGAGCCGATTTATGGCCAAAATTCGAACAATTAAAACAACGAGGGCCTTTATCTTTATGTCTGCATTGGCTACTTTTATGATTCGACAAACCACAATTAAAGCAAAAAAGATCAGATTTTGGTCGAAAGGATTTGTCTTTCATTGGCATTTCAGGTTTGACTTTAAGAAATTTAGTGTTCTCAAAGTCATGGCGAATTTTGTCATAAATTTTGAGCTTTTGCTTGAATTCTACAATGGATTGGCATCCATATAACATTGATTTTCTGAAAACGGGGTCGGGTATGCCGTTTATGATGTATTGCATTAATGCGGAATCCTCGATTTTACCACGCGAGCATATTTGTTTCATGATAAGAAAATATTCTTCTATTGATTCATTTTCTTGCAATTTTCGTTTATTTAATATATCATGTAACTCGGCAGAATTATAAGTGGTGCTAAATTCTGATATTAAGAGTTGTTTAAGTTTATCATATGAATTGATATGAAATTCTGTTTGTGTTAATAACTGGGCTTTTCCTCGTAATGATCTTTTACAAAATATGAATTTATGAAAGTCAGATAAATTAAACATATTAGTAACATCCTCAAAATTAGTAAACCATACCTGTATATCACTAAAAGAACTACCATCGAAAGGAGGTATTACACTTTCAATATCAGTAAAATTAATAGACGATGGCATAAAACTTTGAACTGGAAATTGCTGTTGTTTGTCAAAATTTGATAATTGAGTGTTATTACTTGAAGTCATATTATTTGAAGGCAGTTCGGGTTCCGAGTCGGTGTCACTTTCATTTTGTATAATATTATTTTGTAGTAAGGTCAAGTCTGAAAGGTATGTCACTAATCGGGTTGCGAGATCGTTTAAAGATCCCTCATTATCAATACAAAGTAGATTGCAGACTGTAATCAGATCATTTAATGAAAAATCAGTTTGAACTTTAGTTATTTTATTTTTGAATTCGGTGCTGTCGGTTTGAAAACCGAAACCAGTAAAATCACGTATTCTCTTTCTATTAGAGCGATCACCGTCAGCATCAAATAGGAATTTATGCAGCAATTTAATTTTATGCGTTCGTTCGTTTTTAAACGCAACTTCCAGTTCTGGTATTTCAACTAACTTCATAATAAAATAATAGCAATGAACTCACCGTTAGAAGAATATCCGGCTTGAATATGTAGGATGAATAACTCTAATTAATCATATTGGTGGGTTAACTGTCACTTCTGACACTTCTGAATTTATGGGGGCGAGACTCCATACTTAACTCACAACTCACTTTTAGGACAAACACTGACATTTATTTAGACGAATACACGAACAAAAAATACAGATATGAACACTCTTCTCGTTCT
The DNA here is from genome assembly GCA_963932465.1 of Maratus speciosus. Classification (NCBI taxonomy): domain Eukaryota; kingdom Metazoa; phylum Arthropoda; class Arachnida; order Araneae; family Salticidae; genus Maratus; species Maratus speciosus. The sequence goes on along the minus strand of OZ010795.1, from coordinate 125,886,699 downwards.
TTAATTAGCTTAAAGTCATAAATTCAAGACGTCGTCGAATATATTTCTGAGATTTTCTTACGTCGTGTAAATATTCAATCTTATTTCTCCGAAATATGTTCTATTCTTTTTAACAAAACCCTGCGTCGTAGAAACTCATTTCGTTCTCTTTACTTCTTCTGCAATTTCACTTCACACAGCTTCGATAAGGCTCGTTTCCTTTTTAATCTCGAAGCGGAAAATACGGGAGACACTCAGTCTAATGCAGGCGCTGCTTGCGAAATCTCCACATATATATATATATATATATATATACAACCCTTGGCACAAAGTTTCCGATCATTACACTAACACTACCTTTTTTGTAAGAAAGGATTATTTATTCTCACTGCATAAAAATTAAACGATTATTAGCGATAATATATTTGTATTATACATAATGAACAACAATAAGCAATAAAGAAAAATCATTATACATGAATTTATAAACAGAAAAATGGTGATTGAAATTTAAACACCAAAGAAAAAATTATCCAATCACGCTTTGATTTGGAAAAAAAATAACCGATCACTGTAATTAATATTTAGTAAATCCACCTTTAGCTCGGATGACAGCCAAAATTCTTCGAAGAATGGACTCAATAAGCTTTTTATACTCATTTGGAGCAATTTCACACCAATATTCCCTTATAGCTTTACATAGTTTTATGGCATTTGTGATCCTTCGAAAATCGATTTTTCTTTTTAATATATTCCACAGATTTTCGATGGGATTAAGATCCGGACTATTGGGCGGCCAGGTCATGGTTTTAATTGGGTTACTACCTACATTTTGCAGAAATTTCTTCACTGATTTCGTGCGATGTGGAGCTGCGTTTTCATCTTGCAATGAAAAGTCATTTTGATCCCCGAACCATTGATCGATGCTGGGAATCAAAAAATTCTCTAAAATGTCAATGTAAACTTCAGAGTTTACTGTACGTAACACAATACACAACTTGCCGACGCCTTGTGATGTCATACAACTCCAAACTGTAAATGCAGGTGAAAATTTAGTCTTCGTATTGACACTTTTATCATTGAACTTTTCACCAACTCTCCTCCATACAAATGTTCCACAGTCATCACCTGTTCCGAAAGATATGCGAGATTCATCGCTAAAAATAACTTTATTCCATTTATCAAATGCCAGTGTACATGATTTTTACACCATTGCAAGCGCTCTTTTCTATACCTCTTTGTCAAGTAAGGTTTCACTTTAGCTTGACAGAATTTAAATCCTGCTGCATTTAGACGATTACGTAAAGTGCAGTCACATACCTTTGCGTTATACTTAGACCATTCGGCATTGAGTTGTTTTGAGGCTGCTCGCCGCTTTCTTTTCCCTATTTCCACAAGTTATCTGTCATATCTTGGTTTTGTCATTCGTGGACGTCCATTTCGAGGTACATTTTCCACGCTGTTAGTCAACTGATATTTTTTCCAAATACCCAATACCGTACTTTGAGCACAATTTAATAAAGCAGCCACTTTCCTTTGTTAATTTTCCTCTTGCAACAATTTAATCATGCGGTTTTTTAAATCGCGAGACAGGTTTTTCACACGAGCCATTATCCAGCGCTTCAGAGCAGATTTTGATCTCGCAGCTGGAAGATTTCTTCTTTTAAATAGAATTGAGATATTGTACGCATTCGCAGGCACTCTTATCTGTCTTCAATATGCAAATTTCAAACGTGTTTCCTAGGTGATCGATTATTATTTTCCAACTTCCGTCTTGATCGGATATTTTTTTCTCATGAAGAAACATTTTCGCCTGCTGTATAATTATAAATTATATGATTGTTATATTGAATTCACTTCTCATTTATACTTTAATACGTGTTCTTTTATTTGGCATATTGTAAAAGGCCCATATGCTCATGAATAGCAAAATATATCCTTCGAAATGCAAAAATCATAAACCTGATAACACTGATCGGATACTTTTTGCCAAGGGTTGTATATATATCTCTATATATATATTAGGGTGGGTAGAAAAAATTCGAAATATTTATAATTGAAATGTCATAGCGGGAGAAAGTAGACTTTTGTGATATAGAATACATTCGTAAAATATTAAAACGATGGGTTAATATCTTGTACCGTCAAAAGAAGACCAAAGTTCCAAAAAATCACAAAAATCATGGTTTTTTACAATTTTTTTAAAAAAATTATCTAAACACAGCAATAGAACGTAATAGCTACGCAAAGATATCAGTAACGTAACAGTAAAATTTCGTTATGGCGCCATCACACCTTTCAACCGCAGCAGAAGGATCAAAGTTTCTAAAAAATGTTTAAAAAATATTTTTTTCGTTTGTGTAAATTTTCTTAATTTTCTTATTTCTAGATTTCTTTTATTTCTAATAGACAGGAAAGGGTATTTTTGTTGTTGTTAATTTCATGCAGATTGTCTACAATGTGAAATATTTATCATAGAAGTTATTGAAACCTGATGATGTCTTACAGAAGAGATAAGGATAAACCAAATTTCAGGAAGAATCTTCAGAATGTGGTAGTTGAGCCGGAAAAACTGTTTTTGATATAGTCGCATGTAAATGGAAATATTTTAACAACTGTAATTCTGAGGAACAAAATAAGGTTCTATAAAGAGAATGTCCATTTTTGCTTGATCAATGGACGACAAGAGTGGGTTATGTTGGTCAGCTGGATGCTGAATGTACTGCATATATACTAAAAAGCATGAAAAGTTAAAACCGTCCACAAAAACGGATCAATAAACATTAGAAAAATTATCTAAAGTTCTCAGCAGTGTAGGAGAATGATTCTTCCACGGATGACTCGTCGACTGAACGAATCGAAAATAAATTTAAGTTTATTGTTGAAATCCGGGTTGTAGCGGGTACCAACCTAACTATCCGCCTGGGATGGGTTTTTTTAAAAAACGGATTTTTTACAACCATAAGGGTTGTATTGAGTAGCTGCCTGGGTACCCGCACAGATACCCGCCCGTACTGGGTTTTTTACTAACCTGGTTGAAATTGATGATTATAAACCAAATAAAATTGTTTCCGAATATCTAAATATGTGGATGAATCTTGCAGCGACTTCAATGTTAGGCGATAGATATGCTGTTCCTGACAGGGCTATTGCCGCATTAGCATCAGTAGTCGGCATCAAAAACGAATATGATGCATCAAAATTTATAGATAAGTCTAAAATTCGCAGAGAAAACCCAAAATTAGATCTCATGAAAGCAAAAAATATATATATATTATTGCAAGTTTAGATACTCCCTTTGCTCTATACTTCGATGGCCGTAAAGATAGAACTCTCTTCCAGGTTAAAGAGGGTGAAGGCAGAGATTCATCGTCGCGAAGTAAAGGGAAAAAAATATATCTTTGATACATGAAACTGGCTCCCATTATTTTGGTCATTTGATCCCATTGTTTGACAAGGTGATTTCTGTATGCAATGGCAAGTGAGATTTTTTGAAGAAAAATCAAATGGAAACTGCAAAAGTAATTGCAATTGGATGCGATGTAACTGTCCTTAACACAAGAAGTAAAAGCGATGGTATATAGTTAGGTGATAACATGCTTAAAACACTACTTCAGTGGCTTCGTTGACTTCCTCACGTCAATCATCTTCCATTGAAACCTATTCTCAAACATCTTGGTGGACAAATGACGGGGCTTCGGTCATATTGTGTCCCAATTGGCAAATCCCTTGTTACTTGCCAATCGTTTCAAATTTTAATGTTTAAGCCAATTAAATCTGACCTTTAGCTGTTAGTAAAGACGATTTGTTAACTAAGTATGCTTTTAAAATATTGCAAGCTATTTCAACAGCCGAGTTTTCAATTCATCTATCTCACTAAAGCCCTGGCCGCAAGATGGATCACAACTGATAATGAAATTTTGAGACTCTGATTTGCTACAGAGAAACTCTATAGTGCACTTGTCAAACAAATTAACACTATAACGCTCCTTATTCCGTACCTACGAAATAGTCTCTCGTGTCTAAAAAGGCCCATGCATGTTCTGTGCTTAAATTCGGCAGTCTACGAGTAATAAGTTTATTATCTTAATAACAGTTGACGAATACTAAAATAAAAAATAAATTACGACAATAAAAATATGAAATAAAAGTGAAAAGTACTTACATAAAAGTACTTACTTGTTTACAGCTACATCCAAAAAACACAAATGAATCCTTTAAATATTTAAAAGTAATTAACCCTTATAACATTTATTGAAAACGGAATTCAAATGCTTTTTGCATGTAAAGCAGTGGCTTGTTACTCACTTAAAGAAACATTTATTGTCCGTTTTTTGGCATAGATGACATCTTCCTCACTTCTTAGCAATTTCGAATTCAGCTGAAGTACTAGTAGTCCAGGCAATAGGGAATTTTACCTAGCAAAATTAATGGTAGTACTGGAAATCGGCTTTCTATATGTTTTTTGGGTCGCTGAATCCGAATTTGTAACTTCCCACCAACATTTCCCCCGGCAACCTCCCCAAATTTTGGTAAAAATCCCCCCAAAAAGGTTTTTATTAAAAAAATAAATTTTTTATTGTTTTAGAGAAAAAGTATCTAGAAATTTAGAAAGTAGACAAAATTTCCAACAAATTAGATGTATGACATTATGACTTAGGATGAAGGGGAAGGGGTATCTGCCTCGGAACATGCGCGCGGTGCTGCGTAAACTAAGTTGCGCAATTCCACTTTACCACTCACACGTTTACATTCGCCCTCCCATCTCCCCTCCGAACTTTCTCTATAAGGTTTACTTTAAGATTTTTGGGTCGCTGAATCCGAATTTTTAACTTTCCCCCAAAAATTCCCTCCCCCGAAACCCACCCCCCAAATAGATGTTTTTAACTTACATTTCTTATTGTTTTAGGGGAAAAGCATTACGAAATTCAGAAACTAGACAAAATTTTCAACAAATAGAATATATGACATTATGAATTAGGATGAACGGGGAGGGTGAGGGCTGCCTCGGAACATGCACTGTGGCGCTACGTGCACTAAATGATGAAGTCCAGGCAATAGGGCATTTTATCTGGCAAAATTAATGGCAGTACTGGAAATCGGCTTTCTAGATGTTGTTTGGGTCGCTGAATCCGAATTTGTAACTTCCCACTAGAATTTCACCCGGAACCCCCCCCAAAAAATTGATTTTTTGAAAAAATTTGTTTTTTGAGAAAAGCGCACAGGGAATGTTTCGAGGCTGCCCTTTCTCTCCCCGTTTATCCTACGTCATAATGTCATATATCCTATTTCTTGCAAATTTTGTCTAGTTTCTGAATTTCGTAATGCTTTTCTCCTAAAACAATAAGAAATTTAAGTTAAAAATAACTGTTTGGGGGGGAATTTTGGGGGTAAGTTAAAAATTCGGATTCAGCGACCCAAAAAAATTAAAGTAAACCTTATAGAGAAAGTTCGGAGGGAGGATGCGAGGGCTAATGTAAACGTGTGAGTTTTTAAGTGGAATTGCGCAACTTAGTCCACGCAGCACTGCGGTGCATGTTCCGAGGCAGATCCCCCCTTCCCCTTCATCCTAAGTCATAATGTCATATATCTAATTTGTTGCAAATTTTGTCTACTTTCTGAATTTCTAGCTACTTTTCCCCTAAAATAATAAAAAAATTGACCAAAAAATATCTAGAAAACATCTTTTTTAATAAAAACCTTTTTTGGGGGGGTTGCAGGGGGAAATTTTGGTGGAAAGTTACAAATTCGGATTCAGCGACCCAAAAAACATCTAGAAAGCCGATTTCCAGTACTACCATTAACTTTGCTAGGTAGAGTCCCTATACGGTCTCTATTGCCTGGGCTATAGTAATTTCTTTGCGGATTTGCTTCGCACTTTGAACCATCTTTTTTGTTCCTTGCCCTCTTGGAAGATTTTCTCTGCTCTCCATATGCTTTTTTACAAGATTTTCACCTAAGTTTTCCAAAAAAATTCTTCGTCTATAAGGACAGTCTTTCTTCTGTGATTTATTTATTTTGTAATAAAGTACAAAATCGTTGATGATATGGCTAAATTATCTCAAAATACAACAAATGGCCTACGGTTTGTCTCTCCTTTTTGTAGTGCAAGTAGCTACCATTTTGTACAGCGTATCAACTGCTCCCTTACTTTAATTATATTCAATGATGATCTCTGGTTTTCTTTGAATACTTTGTTCAATTTTCTCATTGTTATGCAAAGTGCTTTGAAGAACAACATTTTGTAAGACACAAGCGTTGTATCTTTAGCAAATGCAAATGTTGAACTGTATCTTTCTTTTCCTTTTGTTTCTAAAATTTCTGCAGGAATAGATGATTTATTTTTTTCTTATTGTATCGATCATTGTTATATTTCTTTTGAGCAATATTCGACCTAAATTATAAGATGTAAAGAAATTGTCACAAGTTATATTATGTCCTCGTAAACCATATTATAAATCCAAAACTACTCTCAATACTTGGTTTCTTTTGGGTGCATTTTCTGGTTGTTTTCCTACATATGTCTGGATGTTCCACACATAGCAAGTGTCATTATCGCACAAAATCCAGAATTTTATACCATATTTAGCAGGTTTGCTAGACATGTACTGCCTAAAAGGACACTTGCCTCTAAAATCAATAAGTTGTTCGTCCACAGCTACATAAACTTCTGGATTGAAAAGATTGGGTAAAGTTTCTACCCATTTATCCCCTAATTCTCGAATTGAGGAAAATTTGTAATTTGATTTTATTAGTGTTCGAATTTCCCGGTCATCAAATCGTATTACTCTTGATATTATTTTGAATTTCTTTTAAGATATTGTATCTCTAAACAAATGTCTTCTCTTGAATTCATCCGATGGGTTTCTTGTTGATTCATTGCTTGATTTGTACACACCTGCGAACACTAAAAGGCCTATGTATGCATCCAAATCTACGATATTTAGATCCGTCCAATTTTCTTCATATACACGTTTTTCTTCTAAATTTGTATAATTTATGATCATGGTTTTCAAATTATGGGGAAAAAGCAGTTCAAAAAAGCTGCATCTGTCTTCTATTCATGCTGTTGAAAATCGAGTTGGGCCAGGGGTTAATTTCAAAATATTGCGGCTTTCTAATCGACCAGCACTTGGATATGGCTTGCATGCCACGTTATGTTTTCAAATCTGACTTCATTATGTCAGGTATTTTATGTATAGTATCTATTTCTTCATCAGATGAAGAATAATTAACCACAGCTATATGATCCTCTTCCACCAATACAGCTTCCCCTACAACAGACTTATTTTAATCATCTGTATACCGTTCCATGAAAGCGAAATAAAACTTTCATATAACGAATAAAAAATGCACTAACATTATCCTCAAATAAATATTGCAACTGATTTTCAAAGGTAATCTTTTTACTTCTAGCTAGCTGCGAGAAGAACAATAAACAAAATGAATCACCGCTATGATTTGTCTGGTGCCAGATGTTTCATAACTTCATCCCCTCCCCGATAATTCTACCCTTTTTTCCCCTTACCTTTTTTGTAGCTGAATAGCAGAAATAAAACAATATCGGCGTTTTCAAAAAAATATGTGAATGTATTTTCATGCTTGGACAAAATAGATCCGAGGGACAGATTAAGGTGTTTTTTTTGCACTGTTAAAACTAAAAATCCAATTACTTTAAAGTTTTAGTATGTGTTAGTGAAACACAAATCAGAAAAAGTCATTATATTTCAGAAAATTCTTATGAGTAGTTTTTGAGTAACACAATCTGAAACATGTATATGTGTCTAAAAAAACCCAAGGAGCTTTCTAGGGTTAATTACATCGTGAAAATTTACAGTGCCAGAAAAAAAATCTTGACTCTCATTTAAAATGTAATAAGAGTAAAAAACACTCACCTTGTAAAATTTTATCAACAAACTAATATTTTGCAATACTTTCCTTGTGAAATAATTTAATAAGCTTGTGTGAAGTGATTAAGCAAAAAGAACTTGTTAAAACACCATAATGTTTTTTAAAAATGCGCCAATATTGAACATCTGAACATTGAGATTGTGGCTTGAGTGTCAAGATTTTTTTGCTGCCGCTGTACTACTTGGTTTTGTTCACAATTAAAATGAATCAAAAATGTTTCCATGGTGCCCAGAATCTGTGGACTATAGTTAAGATTTCACTGTAAACTGAAATGCCTTAAATTCAGACATTTAAGTGTCTGAAACAGAGTGTTCAATTTCCAGACGTTTTAAAGTGTCTTAATTTTTAAGACACTTGTATGCGTCTGAATTTCAAACACTTCAAAAGTCTGAATTGCATCCATGTTTGACCACTTCGACAAACATTTTTTCACATTTTTTTTTTCTTTCGTAAGCATTATACGGTGTAATATATATATATATCCCTAAAAATATGGAAACTGTAGACCCTCGAGACTCCAGTATAATTTACATATTTTAATTGAAATTTTCTGATGTAAATTCCAGAAAAAGATCCATTTATTTTGCATATTTCTGTATTTAAAAATTTCCATTTAAAAGATAAAATATAATTTTTCAAGAACCAATCTCCATATTTTATATACAACCACTTACCAAAGGCCATCTGACTTATATAGTATTCATTTCAAACTACTATAAACTTTAACACTTACCCGAGGTGGGATTCGATCCAGAGTCCTCTGTGTAGGAGAATAGTGCGCTAACCATTCAGCTACAATTTTGTCGGCAGATTTTTCAAAATAATGTTATTTATGAAGCACAAGTAATGTTTTTAAGAAGATCGGGAAAGCCCTATCTCGGCCATGTTAAATTTACCAACTTTATGTACATTTTTCTCAGAAATTGTGAAAGATAGAGGTCTAGATTTTTTAGAGTAGGCAGAATAACATACTTTACGTATTTTAACCGACCATTTTCGTTCTATGTGAAACTCAAAATTAATTATTAATTATTTATTGAAAGTCATTTTTAAATTAGCATTTTTGGTAAGATTTCACTGCCTAAAATAAATAATTCTCAACAAATCATTAAATCCCAGTGTTAAAGTATATAATATAACATAATACAAGTATTAAAAAAAATCTGAGTTGTTAAGTTTAATAGATATTGAAAAAAAGAAACATAAACATGAAAAATCCAAGTTTTGAGAAAAAGTCGTGAAATATGAAATAATGAATAATAAATGAATACGTTCAACACTTATTTTTTATATATTAATATGTGTGACACATCGTTGGATAAAAGTTTAAACTATTTAATGATATAAAAATGTAAAAATCGATTTTTTGGTTGAATTTTGCTTTCCCGGTCCCCTTAAGTAGCAGTAAGTTTTTTTCCAATTTAGTATAATTCTGAACAGTTTATATACAGTGCTGTAGTCGTAAAAAAACAGAGGGTACACGTACAGCAGAGGGTATACGCTAAAGTCATTAACGACATGTATCGAGTTTTCGCTGTAGTTTTATTTCCAGATAGATTACTTTGACACGAGATGGCGCCACTATTCATTCTCAAAATTTGAAGGTTTAATTTCGACTCCAAATTAGAAATGTATAAATTTTAATACATTTTTGTTCTTAAATCATGAAATTGGCAGATGATGTTATTCAGAAACTATGTGATCGAAATAAGTTTTCTATTTTTTGATGAATAAATTACCTATCGAATTATAAGCGATCCTCTTTAAACAGGTTTTTATAACAGTAGGTAGCGCAAGTATTATGCAGTCAAACTTTTTAAGACGGAATCGAATGAGACTGGGCAAAATTTCGCTTTCAGCATGGTTATATCGTATATTTTTAAACGGACTACTGAAAATTATTTGCTAACTGTAACTCAATAAACAGTAAATAAAACTGAAGTAAACCTCTGTATAACGGAAATTTGGCTGAAATGAAAAATTTCATGATTTCTTGGAAATAACACACTGGTATGAATATAAATAAATAAATCCTGTCTAATATACGTGATTTTTGAAAAGGGGATTGAATTATATGGGTTTGTCCTTGAAAGGTTATATTTTATCTTTTAAATGGAACTTTTTAAATACAGAAATATGCAAAAAAATGGAAAAAATTCTGTAATGTACGGGAAAAAAATTACATTAAAATAAATAACGTAAATTGGTGTCTGAATAGACAGTACAATTTCCATATTTTAACGGATACTTTTTACAGTGTATAAAGCTTACAAAAAAGTGAAAAAACGGCTGCCTGTTGCTGAACAGGCATGTTGATCAAAGATGGATGCGATTCAGACGTTTGGACTGTCTTAAATTCAGACGGATACACGTGTTTTAAAAATTAAGACACTTTAAAATGTCTGAAAATTGAACACTCCATTTTGAGACACTTAAGTGTCTGAATTTCAGACATTTCAGTTTACAGTGTTTATACCATGATTATAGTAAGACACATAAGTGTCTTAATTTCAGACACCTATGATGTCTGAAATTACATATTCAGACACTTAAGTGTCTGAATTACTTTTTCAGTCACATACGTGTCTGAATTTAAGACGCCTTTATTTGCAGTGTTCCTGTTAATTGCCAAATTATCTACGAAAGTATATATCATTCAGATTCTGAAAAAGCCTATTTCGTAAATCATGAAAATAGTTTTATTTGAATGCTAGCAGATAAATAAGAGAAAGTCATGACCATAGCCATGAAGAGAATTGCCAAAGGAAGAAGTACTGTATAATACCATCCGACTCGTATAACGTCATTCTTTGTACACTGCCATCCTATTGTTCATCGTTCCAGACTTAAATTTTGAAGCTGAAAATTATATCGATTGAATTGGCTGGCAAAACTGTGAAACAACGAGACCTCCGGTTACGTTTTCTCTATCGACTGATGATCTCACAACGCTGGTGAATGAATTTCGGAGGCTCGATTAAATAAAAATGATATTATAAGTTTCCATGTCATACTCAATCAGTAGAGAGAGATATCAAATTAGTCACCGAAATAGCTGCTAAAGTCTGTGAAGAAGAAAAGAGGGAGGCTTACATAAGATCAACATTGGCCTAGGGAGGAATAATGGCTTCATTTGAAAGAAAGTTACATTATAAAATTCATTTACATTATAAACTTCTTCATTTAGAGTACATTTAAAACATTTCCACATTTCAGTTGATAAAATACTTCGATTATCTTATATCATTTTTGTGATTTGTGGTGCATGAAGTTCTATCTCTTGCAGGATTGCAGAACAGCAGCAGAGCAAGCGATCGTCAAGAAAAATGAGCGAGTACATTTTTTTTTCAGTCTATTACAAATAGTTATCAAAATGACTAAACTTTTATAACATATTATTTGATATACAGTAAATTTATGTAATTCTAGACATATTATATAAAAAAGGGTAACAAATTTACATTTTGTTTTCTAATATGATCCTTTTGCGGCAGTAAAGTATATGATTTCATCATAATGAACTTTTACCGAGTCATTTCTAATATAGTCAAGTAGCTATTAGAAATTTCCCTATTTACTCCCTATATATTTCCCTATTAGAAATTGTGTTGCCATGTTTGGATAATGCAAATAAAAAACTGCAAAAAAATGTTTTTTGCGATTTTTTTTTTAACTCTGGTCTTTTTGAGGTGGTGAAAGATATTAACCAATCGGTGTAATATTTTACGAATTTATTCTTTCTTACAAAATGCAACTTTCCCGCGCTTTTACGTTTCGATTATAAGAATTTCATTTTTTTCGACCCACCCTAATATGTATATAAATCTTTAAATATGAATATATAGATTAATATACATATATATAAACATTTATATATATACACTGGAGGACAAAACTTAAGGACCAAGAAGAAACGTACACGTAAGTGAGAATCTACGTGAGATTGTGTGTCAAGAAATAAACAATAGTATTAACAGAATTTTACACAGCATTTAATATAAACTTTTTGTTGAAAGGATGTTTACAGGGTATTACCAAAGGTTATTTTTCTTAAACGTGAATATGTACCACTGTAAACAAGCACAACGTTGGCGTCTCGAGAGTGGGACACACACAGCAGGTCTTCGGGCGTGTAATACACAATTTTGAAAACGTCCTGCAACAGTTTTCCACGATATTTTAGTTTTTGTGGCAGCACAAAGTTAATTTGCTAATGGACCAGCTATCCTGCGTCGGTTACTTTTTGCCGAAATAACAATATAGCGATCTTCTTGGGACGTCGTACTACTAGGGCGAACTCCTCCCGTACTCCTAGTACATATTCCACTCTTTTAGAATGCCGCCCATGGCCTAGAAACAGTACCGTACGCGATATTAAATTCACGGTTAACATTTCTCATTTTGCTTCCTTCTTCCAGCTTTCCTATTATTCTACCACGAGTAATATCATCGAAGACATGTTCAAAATTTCAATGTTCAAGCTTCACTCCATCTCCTTCAATTTTTACATCTAATGACAACTCACAGCGCCCGCCGATTGCCTAAAGTATCTTATCTCTGCTGTCACGTGATCGACAAAAGCCGAAGTACAAAAATAGCCTAAGTTTCACAAAACAGAGTACATCCCGCATTCATGCAAATTTACACGTGCTGCTGCGAATCTATTTCTAACTGTAATCGTTGAAAATATCAGTGGTCCTTGTCCACCAGTGTATATACAGAGAGAGAGAGATTAGTGTTATAAATGAAATTATTAGGCATTATTTTCATGAGTGTTAAAATTAAATTTATGTTGGAATATATATAAATAATAATAAGAAGACTCTATATAGATTGCATACCATAAAACACCGAATTCTATTTAAAGTGAATTCGCAGTTTTGGGCATTTATTTTTCAGATCTTCATATCCGAAAATTGATTAGAGAAAAATTCATTCAACAAAAGTTTTTGAAATTATATCGCGTTTTATGTTTTTGATCAAGAATAAATCTTTTCTGAAATATGGAAGCCTTATATTTTTTCTACGTAATTTATTTAAGAAATTCCCTTCTTTAAGAACAAAAATACAGTTTCTGTAAAACTGTCTTTCTTATATAATATGAGTAAAGTCACTTTTGTATATTGTTTAGATTTACTTATTAGAATGCTAGAAGTTTCTGTAAAGTTCAGGAACGTAAATTGTCAAAATAATAAAATTGCATATTTTTTTTTTCAATAAAACTGAATCATTTTTTTAAAGCATGAAATATATATGAAATATTTCGCCCTTTATTAAAAAAAAATAAACATAAGTTCATTAGATATATCACATAAATGTCTGTAACGAAATCAATCTACACTTAAATAAATTATACTTAATTTTAAATTTTCGTATAAAATTACTTTAAATGTTACATTGGCTTATTATTTAATCAAACTTTGTATTAAAATTTGATTGTAAGTACATGATGTCCATATGGCTCCTGATACTGTGAACTACTGTATTTAATAAGCAATGAATTTTTTACTAGTTCATCACGTATGAAAATCGTGGTTACAGAAGGGAGGATTAGCAACAGGGTAAACTTTTACAGTAAATTTTAATAGAAATTTTCATCTTATGTAAACGCCATAAACTTGAAAATTTAATGTCATGAATAACAGACAATTTATATTCTTTTTTACTGTTGGAAGTTAGCCCCATTTGTAATGTAGCCATTTTGTAACCACAAGTTTCACACTTGATGACTTGATAAATGCAGATTTAACAATTTCGTTGCGAAATAAAACGTATTATAATATTTTTTCGCTTGTACATTGAATAGGTGTTAAAGATAATTATTTATGGATTCGGTATATTTTGAATAGAACCGTTCACTTACTTAAGGCAGATATTGATTAGCTACAAAAATTATTATAATCTGGAAATAATGATAGTCAAAATCATCTGTAGTTAAATAATAAGTATATAGGGAAGACGGGAGAAGTCCGCTGCAGTAGACAGTTTTATCCATAAAATTTAAGAAAATATAAAGAGTTTCTTTAATTTTTAAAAATAATTCAAAATATATAATAATACAAGCATTATACAGAAATTAATTATTTCGAAGTGTATCTGTAAAATTCTAGAAACATAACATTAAATTTAAATCGTGGAAACTAAATATATTTTCAATAGAGTCAAAACACTGTTTTAAACACTAGTGTCGTGAAGGAAACTTTCACCTTGTTATTAATAAACTTTATAATATATTTATAACTAGTTAATAGTTGACAAAAAATATTAAAACATATAAAAATATTAATTAATGTAACCCGAAATCTTTCGAACACACACGCGTTCATTTTCAAAGGGATAAAAGATGGTTGACTCCGCTTGCGCATGCGTAGTATTTTTGTTTTTGTTTTTAAAATGTATTTCTATTCAGTCAATCATCTTTTATTCCTTTGAAAATGAACGCGTGTGTGTTCGACAGATCTCGGGTTACATTAAATAATATTTTTATATGTTTTAATATGTTTTTGTCACCTTTTAAGTAGTTTAAATATATTATAAAGTTTAAATATATTTTGTTATACCGTTTTTCCGTTTTTGAATGGCATTTTATCTTAATAGTGTATTACAATAGTTTCTATATATGTGCGAAAGTTTTGTTATTTTTTCTATATTTTTCCCATTAAAATCGAAATTTATTTTGTATATTAAATCTCCTGACAACAATAAGCAAAAGCTTGATAAAAACACTTTTAATTGAAATAAAATTACTTTTGATATGATTACTAGAAAAGACTTTCTATATAGTTAGGATTATCGAAATGAAGTTAGGAAAACATTAGCAAGAGAAAGAAAAACAAAATGGCAAAACATCTTGATTGAGAAAGATTAAGTAATGCTCCATTCAACATCTAAGATCTCAACTAATCCTCACATGATCCTTTTTCGCTTTTGGAAGAGATTAAGTATGTTTCTTCTAAAACTTTTTTATGACATTTATCTTTAAAAGTATAAACATATATTATGTAGGAACTTCGAGATAATCCTCTCCCATTTTTATTGAAAATAATATAATTAACTGCTTGTAAAAAATACATGATGTGAAGATAAAAAATTATTAAACATTGTTTACCAAAACAGCTGCAGTTATTTTAAAGTTTTTTGAAGTCTTTTTTGCAGACATTGTGTCAGGCAAACTACGTATTTTTTTTTTTTTTTAATAAATCTAAATACATATAAAATTCCAAAGTTCAATTATACATGTATTCCAGTCAAAAAAATTTATACCCATTGTATATACATATTTTTAAATAATTATGCGCATATTTATAATAACACTGAAACAATGAAGTACTCAAAAATGAGTAAATCGATGTATTCATATCGAATTCAATATGTTTGGATAAAAAAGGAACGTATGCTTTCAATGTTTTTATACATCACATGTTATCAAACCCAAATCGAAATGATAATTTTGTGCTTTGTAGTGGTTTATTTCATTCATGGCAGCTTAAAAGATGCTCTTTAATACGAAAACAATCCAATAAACCGTTGACATCAGAGGTATAATATTACATTTTTATTCCGAGGAAAGAACTACATCCTATCTCTCCTTTATAATGCGCGAGGTTTCATTCTGTTGTTATTTTTAGTGCTTCATATGTTCGGTCTGGTGAATGCTAAGTGAGATGGAAACAACCGTTGGAAAGATGGGATATATATATATGTACTGTCGTGGAAAAAAAAAGTAAACACCCCCTACTAACTCCTCAACAAATTATCGTAGACAAAAGTTACTAGTACCGAACGATTGGAAATAAAGTCTACTTTTAAATGATGTATATAAAATTTACTTAGGGGGTCATCTACATATTAAAACGAATCCAAACTTCATTTTTTTCAATGGCAATACCCAATTTTAACGAGATATTTCAAATCTTCGGTTCAAAATATGCCTAGACACCAAATTTCAAGTCATTTGAATGATAAGTTTTTGAATTATAAACATTCAAAATTGAGTGCTTCTAATGTTAAATTACATTTTCATATTTTTATTTATATCTCTTGAAATTATGCTCCTAATGTGCACATTTTTTTGTGGCAATAATACTAATATACCCAAACATAAATACGCTGAATTTGCAATTTTTATAATTTTATGATATGAATTACGAATTATGAAACTAATATTCGAAAAAATTATGAATTACAACCTACAATTTTTTTGATGGATTTAGATTTATTAAGATCTGCTTTATGGAAAACCAAAGTTTCACACTTTTTTTCCAAGTAGTTTTTAAATTATGCTTAAAAAAAAGCAAAATGATGGTTTAAGGGGCCGTCTATGATGGAAGTGAGTAGATATTGTGAAATTTATTCTGCTGTACTGTAATCTAACAGGCTTCATTGACTCCTTGAGTGGCGCTTAAGGTGCCTTGATCAAGTAAGGGGCTCTCTCGGTTAATAATCGAGTACGGAACTTCAATTTGGATACAGCCCTTAAAATACGCTCGTTTTAAAATAATTAATTTCTCGGAAACTTGTGGTACGAATTGCATAAAAATTCGTTTTTAGGCTAATTGAAGGGAGTAGAATTCATTTATGCTGTCAGAATTGTGTACTACTATTGAACAAAACAAAGTTGTGGTTCGTTTTAATATGTAGATGGCCCCCTAAGGAAATTTTATATACATCATTTAAAAGTAGACTTTATTTCCAATCGTTCGGTACCAGTGACTTTCTTCTACGATAATATTTTGAGGAGTTACCAGGGGGTGTTTACTTTTTTTTTTCCACGACTGTACACTGTATTGACATTAATGACCGGCAATTTTCAATTTTAGACATTTTGTCGAATATTTAGAAATATACTTGTCATATTCTTCTGTAATTTCAGGATTAAAAAGAACAGCTATGACCTCATATTTAGCAATGTCGATTTGATAAGGGGGACAATTAGGGGGCAAAAAAAAATCAAAGAAAACATATTTGGGATCACCCTGTAAAATAAAATGCACGAAATGATCTATCGCTACCGAATATAAATAAACAGACATTGTGCAAAATGGGTATTCTTTTGTGAAAGAATAGAACGTATATTAATAGGGATATGGCGATTTATCCATCGTTTATATGGAGTTCCTTTACCTGCGGTTTATTCTGTTGAGCTGTCTACATGACAGACCAGATGTTCTACCAATAAGGTTTTCTGAGCGAAATATGCTGGCTGGTTGTCGGCCCAGTTAGCTTAAATGGAAAAGCATTGGCCTTGTAAGCCAAGGATCTGGGTTCGATTCCCGGCCTGGGCATTTTTTCGCTCAGTTGGTAATATTCAAATTCGTATGATAACTTTACCAATCAGTTTGATTGTGTTAAAATAATAGTTCATCTACGTATCCATCGTTTATATGGAGTTCCTTTACCCGCGGTTTATTCTGTTGAGCTGTCTACATGACAGACCAGATGTTCTACCAATAAGGTTTTCTGAGCGAAATATGCTGGCTGGTTGTCGGCCCAGTTAGCTTAAATGGAAAAGCATTGGCCTTGTAAGCCAAGGATCTGGGTTCGATTCCCGGCCTGGGCATTTTTTCGCTCAGTTGGTAATATTCAAATTCGTATGATAACTTTACCAATCAGTTTGATTGTGTTAAAATAATAGTTCATCTACGTATCCATCGTTTATATGGAGTTCCTTTACCTGCGGTTTATTCTGTTGAGCTGTCTACATGACAGACCAGATGTTCTACCAATAAGGTTTTCTGAGTGAAATATGCTGGCTGGTTGTCGGCCCAGTTAGCTTAAATGGAAAAGCATTGGCCTTGTAAGCCAAGGATCTGGGTCCGATTCCCGGCCTGGGCATTTTTTCGCTCAGTTGGTAATATTCAAATTCGTATGATAACTTTACCAATCAGTTTGATTGTGTTAAAATAATAGTTCATCTACGTATCCATCGTTTATATGAAGTTCCTTTACCTGCGGTTTATTCTGTTGAGCTGTCTACATAACAGACCAGATGTTCTACCAATAAGGTTTTCTGAGCGAAATATGCTGGCTGGTTGTCGGCCCAGTTAGCTTAAATGGAAAAGCATTGGCCTTGTAAGCCAAGGATCTGGGTTCGATTCCCGGCCTGGGCATTTTTTCGCTCAGTTGGTAATATTCAAATTCGTATAATAACTTTACCAATCAGTTTGATTGTGTTAAAATAATAGTTCATCTACGTATCCATCGTTTATATGGAGTTCCTTTACCTGCGGTTTATTCTGTTGAGCTGTCTACATGACAGACCAGATGTTCTACCAATAAGGTTTTCTGAGCGAAATATGCTGGCTAGTTGTCGGCCCAGTTAGCTTAAATGGAAAAGCATTGGCCTTGTAAGCCAAGGATCTGGGTTCGATTCCCGGCCTGGGCATTTTTTCGCTCAGTTGGTAATATTCAAATTCGTATGATAACTTTACCAATCAGTTTGATTGTGTTAAAATAATAGTTCATCTACGTATCCATCGTTTATATGGAGTTCCTTTACCTGCGGTTTATTCTGTTGAGCTGTCTACATGACAGACCAGATGTTCTACCAATAAGGTTTTCTGAGCGAAATATGCTGGCTAGTTGTCGGCCCAGTTAGCTTAAATGGAAAAGCATTGGCCTTGTAAGCCAAGGATCTGGGTTCGATTCCCGGCCTGGGCATTTTTTCGCTCAGTTGGTAATATTCAAATTCGTATGATAACTTTACCAATCAGTTTGATTGTGTTAAAATAATATTTCATCTACGTATCCATCGTTTATATGGAGTTCCTTTACCTGCGGTTTATTCTGTTGAGCTGTCTACATGACAGACCAGATGTTCTACCAATAAGGTTTTCTGAGCGAAATATGCTGGCTGGTTGTCGGCCCAGTTAGCTTAAATGGAAAAGCATTGGCCTTGTAAGCCAAGGATCTGGGTTCGATTCCCGGCCTGGGCATTTTTTCGCTCAGTTGGTAATATTCAAATTCGTATGATAACTTTACCAATCAGTTTGATTGTGTTAAAATAATACTTCATCTACGTATCCATCGTTTATATGGAGTTCCTTTACCTGCGGTTTATTCTGTTGAGCTGTCTACATGACAGACCAGATGTTCTACCAATAAGGTTTTCTGAGCGAAATATGCTGGCTGGTTGTCGGCCCAGTTAGCTTAAATGGAAAAGCATTGGCCTTGTAAGCCAAGGATCTGGGTTCGATTCCCGGCCTGGGCATTTTTTCGCTCAGTTGGTAATATTCAAATTCGTATGATAACTTTACCAATCAGTTTAATTGTGTTAAAATAATAGTTCATCTACGTATCCATCGTTTATATGGAGTTCCTTTACCTGCGGTTTATTCTGTTGAGCTGTCTACATGACAGACCAGATGTTCTACCAATAAGGTTTTCTGAGCGAAATATGCTGGCTGGTTGTCGGCCCAGTTAGCTTAAATGGAAAAGCATTGGCCTTGTAAGCCAAGGATCTGGGTTCGATTCCCGGCCTGGGCATTTTTTCGCTCAGTTGGTAATATTCAAATTCGTATAATAATCAGATTCCCAAACAGACGTTCTTTGGCCACATACAATAAAATTCTACATACAGTTCTACTCGCTCTTGAGTGGACAGCTGGACCAGAGTTATTTTAATGTCAGGTCAGAACCACCATTCACCCTGTGATGTTGCTATGCAAATGTCATATAAATATTGCTGATCTTTGCAGAGAACCATTCTATCTATGTTATTTGGCATATTCACTACAGTTATTGAAGAAAAGTTAGCTAAATTTTCATCCTTTCAGGTTTTGATTGTAGTACTAATTGACTCAGAAAAGGCTGTAGGACGAATTTTTGAACTATCTAAAAAATTTAGAAAAGATCGAAAATGCAACTCATTTGTATGAAGCAAACAAATGCACCATTGTAAGGGTATATTGAGTTCAAGCTCCATCAGGCGAATAACTCCTCCTTTTTGCCCAATATTTATATTTGTTCCATCGCATTCAATTACATATTATTGATTCTTTTATGGCTTTAACTTCTCCTGCTACAATGTAAAATGCCCAATATACGTAAAGTCCTTTGAAATGGTATAATGTTCCTACTTTGTTATTTTTTGTAGTATTTTGTGGGATTTCTGGCACCTTCATGATCGTGGCACTTTTATATTATCATTTTCTTTGTAGTATAAAAAATCTTTTTATACACTTAATAATAAACGATGAACGATTTTTCATCCTCTAGATCTACTTTTTACGCTTTAGAAATAAATGATTATTTAACACTTATTCTTACTAATAATTTTTAAATCAAAATTTACATTAAAATTGATTTGCGGCATATATTTAAGTGACTTGGGCCACAAGAAGAAATTTTCCCAAGTTGGAAATTTTTTGCAAGTATGCCTGAATGCGTAAGAGGCAACTTTCGCAAATTAATAATTAAATAAAGGAAATTAATAATTAAAATTAAAAAATAATCAAATAAAGTTTTTTTTATTACAAATTTCCCTAAAAATTTCAATTTTTAACTATTTTTGTGGCGCATATGGCACCGAAATGTATGAACAGATTTCAACTAAGTAAAAAAATATATAAACTAATATGCATAAAAGGCAACATTTGCACCCAGATCCAAAAGTAATTTAAAAACTAAATATAAAAATAAATAAATTATCATAAAAATTACAATTTTCAACTATTTTTATGGGCGCTTGGGGCACCGGAAAATATGAAGGAATTTCAATTAATATATATATATATATAATAGGCATAAAAGACAGCTTTTGCACCCGCGCCGATTCAAATATCCGCATTTTGCATTTTCGATCCCCACTACTGTATATTTCAAGAAGATATCTGGCAACTCGTCTGTAACATTAATAAAATATTCCAGCAATTAAAAACAATGTAGTTTACTTTGCTTAATATTATCTTGTCTTCGTTATTTAAAATAATCTTAATGTGAAAAAAAGCCTAAATTTATATTTATTAATGTCATCTTCAATTCGAATTTTTCTTGTAAATTGAGAGTTAGGGTTTGAAGTATAATGGCAATTCAATTAAAAATATACTTTGCTTTAATGAATAATCCTCCCACCCAGTTTTGCTACATAAAATGAACACAGGTAAAGCGTTTCCTTTAAGGTCATCCATAAAAAAAAAAAAAAAAAAAAAAAAAAAAAAAAAAAAAAAAAAAAAAAACCCTTGCTAAAATGTTATCTATACTAATAAAAGAACAAATCGTTTTGTGTGCGTGTGTGTATGTCTGTGTCTGTGTGTGTGCGTGTGCGTGCGGAGCCTAACAAAAACTACTGCACGTAGAGGACTGAAAATTTAGGTGTGAATAGTCCAAGACAGGTCCTGATGCACCTGAGGCTCAGAATTTTAATTTTTTAAGAGCTGCGGCCCCTGGGCACCTTTATGTTTTTATGCACTAAATTGTTAATAACATGCCTCTTTTCTATCCGATTATCATCTTTTTGGGACGAATTCTCCATTTAGTTCCTACCCCATTTCTACATTTAATTTAAAACTCTGGTATCTTTCGGGCCCGGTACAGGGTCCCTTTAAATCTTAGTGTACTAAATTTTTAATAAATTGCTTCCTGTTAATTCGATCATCATTTTTGGGATGCTTTCGCCATTTAGCTATTCTCCCGTTTCTACATTTCAATTAAGACCCTCGGCCCCTTGAACTTTTTTGTGCCATGCATTTTTCACCCGTAATTTCCTCCCCTTCACAGTGCTTAATTTTAAATTTGAGACTTAGACGCTTCTTCCTAGACCAACACCTACATGTTTTTATTACGGCTCTCTGGCTCTTTTTTAAGCATTTCTCCAAAATTACATTCTAATGATTAATACATACCCTATCCTTAATCTTAACTTCTTGAAGATCTAAAACGCTAAGTACTAAAACGTTTTAACCTGTTTTTATGATACGGGCCTATTCTTAACTATCATTAGCACCTTCCCCCCCCCCCCTCCCCATTATAGCTCACTTAAAAATAGTCCGATTCACTAGCTTTTTAAAAAAAAAAAAAAAAACATTTTCAAAGCTCTCCAGCTACTGCATGAACAACAACAACAAAAAAAAAGGTTAGACTTCAGCTACCACCAATTTTGAATATTAGTCACGTTCTTGGTCCCTTGGTGCAGCTTCTTTAAAAATGATTGAATAGCGTGCAATTTTCCTTAACATAGTTCTAGCGTCCTGTGATTACTCTAAAAACTACTAAAAAATATCTTTATACCAAACTACATGCCACTTAAGTTCCTGGCTTCTTGGGGCCCGGTACAGGACCCATTGAAGCTTTTGTACCACAAATTGTCAATAAATTACCCTCTTAATCCTATCTTCATTTCTGAAACCTTTTTCCCAATTAGATATTAACTGTTTCTATATTTCAGTTAAAACCCTGGGGCACCCTAGGGTCCTGTAGGGTACAATTAGGGGCTCCATGAACCTTTTGTCTTTCATGCATTTTTCACTTACTAATTTTCTCACCTTCTCATTGCATAATTTTAAAATTTAGTCTTGGACTCTTCTCCCTAGACCAACACCCACATATTTGTATTGGGGCCCTAGTGCCCTTTATAAGCATGCGCCCCATGTTTTCCATATTTCTTTTAAATAATATTCTATTGATTAATTCATACCTTATGCTTAATTTTGACTAAATGAAGATCTAAAATGCTAAATACTAAAACATTTCAAATTGTTTTCATGTTAGGGTCCTGCTCTCAACTATCGGTTGGACCTTTTTGGGTTTTATAGATCTCACAAAAAATGGTCCGTTTCACATTTTTTCTAACGACTTCTTAGGTTCCTCAGCTACTACATGAAAGACAAAAAAAAATTTCAGACTTCAGCTATCACCAATTTTCAATATGAATCATCTTCTTGGGGCCTTTTTTTGTAGCTAGCTTCTTTTGAAACTATTCGATTCGATTGCAATTTTTTAAAGATAGATTTTTTGTGTTCCAGCTACTTTAAAACCACTATAAAATTGTCTTATACCCAACTACATCCCAGTTAAGACCCTGGCCCAAAGGAGCCGGTCCTTTTTTATACCTCAGCTACCACCTTTTTTGAGCATTAATCTCTTCTTTAAGAATCAACTTACGTCTAGTCTCTACAGCCGTAAATTAAAAATCGTTTTACATTAAAAGTAACTTTAGATAAGTTTTTCATCCGTTTATTAAATATTGTGTTAATGTTAAAAGAAATTCATGAAATTTACAAGGTGAGGGGCCACCTTCCACCGTTTGGGGGCTCATTCTATCCTCGCGTTCTAAGGACCCAGTTTCAACGGCATTTGGTTCATTCAACTTAGATTACAATTCAGCTACTTTCTGTATTATGATATCTTATTTTAGAATTAGTGCAATTACCAATATTTCCTAACATTAACGGTGAATTCTTTTTTGTATTCTATGAGTTTGATTACTAAGAGGTTTGATTCACTCAACTTGGTTTTCGATTGTCTGCGGCACGTGCGGGGCACTTCCGGTAAATGCTGTCATAGGTAGCGGGGACCCATGTTACAAGTTTAGTTCGGATAGTAGTTTGTTTGTAACACACTAGACGCTACAAAAGGCAACGGGCCTCCGAAATTAGGTTCATTTAAAAGAATTTCAAAAGAAATATAGTCATACAAACTTGAGTTTTGCTTAAGGTTATTATTTACAAACCCCGGGCAAAGCCGGCCGGGTCTGCTAGTCTTTAGAATATAATTTTAAAGGTTTTTTTTTTTTTTTTTTTTTTTTTAGATTGACACGTTGTTACAGTACACTGTTAAAAATTTGCAGCATTCTGGCAGGTCATTTGACCGTTTTTTCCTAAAACGGTTACACAGCCGTAATTTAACATTATTCTGACCATATTATTGGCCATTTTATGGTCAGCATATAGTTAAATTATGGTTATGAAACCGTTTTTTCAAAAAACGGTCGAGTGACCTGCCAGAATGCTGCAAAATTTTTAACAGTGTAGCTATCGAAAGAAAGCTATATTTTGCAAAATAAATCAATTCAGAAACCAGATGAATCAATTTTTGAAGACATAAATATACTGTATCGGAAATTGAAATGAAACTAGTAAATGATTATTGAGAAATTTAGCTATAGCAGTTTACACGTGAATTATTAGATAATGGCGTTAAGTTATATATATATTTTTAGATTATATATTTTTGACATGTTAGATTATATATTTTTACATGTTGGATTCTATATTTTGGTAGGTTATAAATTTTTATAGCGGTAAAATGTGTATTAAAAGAACTGGTTTGACATGTTCAAGATTTTTTTTTTTCTCTCACCTCATTACACACGGAATCCTTCATTATTATTATTATTTAGAAACCGATATTGAAAGTGAAAGATCAGATTTGGAGCAACAGAACTACAGACTAGCAAAATCAAATGTAATATTTTCAAAGGATTTCTTGAGAATATAATTTTCAAAATTGGTGCCCTTTCTACATTCTAAAATTTTTAATTAATCAATTATATCTTTGGAAAAATTATTATGAAACTTTTCGCTATTGAAGGAGATATAACTTTTTAAAAACGCTGTAACTTTATGAAACAAGAACAGAAAATTTGTGCAAAAGGTTCGCAGTGTAATCATTGAAATATTTTGATATTTCTTTTTGCATTTAAATTTTTAATTAAAAGCAACTTTCCATCAAACAACATGCTTTAACAAAATTTGAGGGAACTGAAATTGAGTGAATACTGAAAAAACTTGCTGTATCATATCTCATTGATAGTTGTGCGTTTTGTATGTGCGTAGGCAAAGGGAAATTAATACAGTAAATAAATCTATACTGTAGATCCGTCTGAAAACTTCGCAGTTCAGTCTAATATTTTTTAGAAACCTATTGTTATATATCTAATAAACCTATCGTTTACATATATATATATATATATATATATATATATATATATATATACTGCTCATAACTATCAGGGGAGCACATGGTTTTAACGAAATTATGCAAATATTTACAGCGATAAGTAACGTAAAATAAAACATCCATAATTTAAAGTGTTGTTTAAAACAGATAAAGAAAACTTCACATGTAAATTAAAGTTTATGACGTAAAAAATTAGAAAAAGGAGATTAGTGCAGAAATTGGGATTTTGCAGAAACGTCTGTTTCACTGCCTCAGCTGTAAAATTCAATTACTCAGCTTGTGTTTTGAGAAAAGATGGCTTGGAAATGTCACAACAACATGATTTGCCGCAATCCATGACTTGGCGTGTTATCTGGACAGTTGAATTTGGGGAAACACAACGAAGTGTAGTGGACACTGTTGGAGTCGCAAGAAGTGTCCATGAAAGCTGTGGAATCGATTCCAAGACATATGAAATGGTAGTCATAAACAAATGCAAGGTCGAAAATGGGCTGACACATAAACTGATGACCGATATATCCTGTTAACAGTTCGTCGAGACGGAACGAAAAATGCTACTCAGCTGCCAACATAGTTGTTCTTGGCCTCATAGTTGTTCTTGGTTAGTTTGGAGGCAACGTTGATGGAGTCAAATTCTGTTTACAGACGAGTCCCGATTCAGTCTGGATGTGACATCTGATATGTTTTGGCATCGAGAGAAAGAGGCACTCTAAATAATCCCACGTTCGTTCGTGAAAGATCACATTACAGACGAGGTGGGTTGATACTACTGGCTGGAATCAGCATAAGTGGACGTACGAGGAGGCATATCATTCGTAATGACACTTTGTCAATCCGAAGTTATACAGACAAGGTACTGAGACCTCATGTTGTATTTTATGTTGCAGAAATTAGTGATTTCTTTTTTCCATGCATGATAATGATAGACTTTTTACAGTTCGTCTTGTGGAAAACATGCTTGAAGCTAAAACAATACAGCGTATGGAATAACCAGCATGCTCTCCTGACTTAATCCGATCGAGCATGTTTGGAACATAATCAGACGACGCATTGCTGTGATACCGAGGCCTCCTTTTACTGTCCGGGACTTGAAGATTGCAATTCTTGAGCAGTGGAACAGTATTCCCCAAAGTCTTATCGATAACCTCATCGCATCCATGGAAAACAGGTGTGCAGCAGTTTTAGCTGTTCGAGGAGACCACACGCCATATTAAAAATATTGCATCATTTCTAAACAATACTCTTTTTTATCGTTTACATAAAAAAAAAAAAAAATTGTTGCCCTAAACCATCTTTTCATCTTTTCAAGAATAAAAGCTCCTTTACAATTTTTTTGCGTCTTTTTTTCTGTATTGCGCATTGATACACGTGTACTATCCATTTTATGCCCATACATGGCTGTCTCATACTGTTCTATTCACTTTTTTGCTTGTTCTCCTAATTTTTTTGAGTAGTGTGTATATATATAAGCAAAATATATACATATATATATATACAGGGTGTCCGGTCTCAACGGTGTCCAATGGCTAATTTCTAAACCGTTAGTCATAGACATATAGTTCCAGTTACAAAAATGTTTTAAATCAGGTAAAGAAACATTTAAAAAGCGATTTGGGTCAATAAATACATTTCTTAAAAAATTAAGAAATTTAAATTTTTATACGGTCCCCCGGTCCTATAAGTTATATTTAGTAATTTTTTCCTATTACACTGACAAGTAAGAGAAAAAAAAAAGTCTCATTCATATAACGCTAAAATTGAGCGAGTTATGAAAATTTAAAAATTCATGACTTATGCCACTTTTCTACTGTGAAAACAAATGAGTTCGGCTTGGCTTTGAGGGATCATATACCAAGTGTTTAAAGTATTCGAAGATCTCACTTCATGTGTATCTGCGCTTTGAAAAAAAATTCTACAAGTATTATGATTAAGTCTTAAATTGGCTAAAATAACATATGTTTTATTTTGTCAGGATTTGAGACTGTTTCTCTTATGATTTCTTTTCTACAAAAATTATGTTTTTTTTATAAGTTTTTATGTTACTTCAACAATCGTATGTATGTTTTTCCAGTTCAAAATTTGAACTCGAACTTTAACCCACTTTAAATATCCGATTGAGATTTTACATACTGGCGCAAATCCGATAACAATCTAATATTATTAAGATTTTCGGTGGTTACCATTTATACTTATTTTACAGGATAACACAAAAATTTCGGATAGTTTTCTGCCAAAGAGTTTAAGAAAAAGTTTTAGATTAGATAATACAAGACTGCGTTTTTTGAGTTTTTTAACTTTTATGTATTTTTTAGCACTGAATCCGAAAATTACATTAATTTTTAACCATCATGTCAGGATATTTCGCAAATACTAAATATTCAAATTTAAAGAATAACAAAAATCGAATACTATAAAGTAGAGGAGATGGTTGCGTTTTTTAACTTTTGATAATTGATTTTTACGCTTTTCTTAGTACTGAATCTGAAAATGACCTTCATTTTTAACCATCACGTTAGAATATTTTGCAAATCGCAAATGTGTAAGTTAAAATATAGCGAAAATCTCATACTATAAAACATATGTAAAACATTTTTTATTTTATTTTATTTTATTTTATTAAAAAATTTATTCGATATTTTTGCTTATTCTGGGATTCTTACAGCTAAACAGCTGAGTGGTCCGATGAGATGGGGGAGGAAATTCAATTTTAACATTGAACTTCTTAACTTTGAAATTTGCAATTTGCGAAAAATCCTGATATGATAGTTAAAAATGAAGGTCAATTTCGGATTCAAAGGTACAGAATATGTAAGAATCAATTATCAAAAGCTAAAAAACATGACATAACCCAACTTTTGCAGGCTTGTGCAATCTAATAATATTTTAAAATACGTATCATTTTGTAAAGAATTGGGGCTGCTAATTTAGAATCATTTTATTTAACAAAAATTCTGTTTTTTCTTTCTTCTTAAATGTTTATTACAAATTGTATATTTTCCATTAATATGCCAGAATGATTAAAATTTTCAAATGTATATTGCAATGTTAATTTTACTCCCAAACATTTTTTATATCTGACGAAATTATATTTCGACTAAATTTGTGAATGACCCCCAATTTGCAGCGAGAAAATATGCTCCAAATTTAAACAGCTATTACTCGGTCAATTTTAATCGTAGAATAGCAGGACTTTTTTGTATTACTTGTCAGTGCAAAAGGAAAATTTCACTAAATATATCATATAGGACCGAGGGACAGTATAAAAATTTAAATTTCGTAATTCTTTAAGAAATGTTTTTATTGACCCAAATCGCTTTTAAAATATTTCTTTACCTTATTTAAAACATTTTTGTAATTGGAACTATATGTCTATGACTAACGGTTGAGGAATTAGCCATTGAACACCTTTTTGACCGGACACCCTGTATATATATATATCAAAAATAGTAAAAGTCTCGCCCGAGAAAAAAAAAATGTATATATATATATATATATATATATATATATATATATATATATATTTAACTACATTAAAGTATAATGTCATTCATTTAGGAAAAACGTTCTAAAAATATAAATTGAATATATATAGAAAATACAATTTGATATATTATAACAATGCAAAACTTTTATGTAAAACACTAAATATCATTTCTTTCGTCTATGAATTGTATCTATTTTAATTGTGGCGACATTGATTTGAGAAAAATCTTTCAATTTATTTATTAAAACAATGCTGAATGAATTTTTAATTAACCGTAACTTTTAATCGAAGCCTTATTTTAACGATGTAAGTGTACTCTGTCAGAATCAGGCTCAAAAGTAGAAACAAAAATTGAATTTTAGTAATTAAAAATTTCAAGTTAGACATTCTATTTTGAGAAAACATAATTTTCCGAAGCATATAAACCGTAAAACATTATTATTTTTAAAAATTAAAAATTAAAATTTTATAGCATTTTTAGAAGTGTAAAAGTTCGTTTAAACATGAAATGTAACAGGAAATATTATATATATATATATATATATATATATTTAGTCATTTTTTATAATCAATTAATCATCAAACGCATGACAAGAACTATTGTTTTCGATACTTCTGTTCTACGATCTGTACTAACGATCTTTGAAAGGGAATGTTTAAGGCAATTCTCTTTTATTAAATAAAAGAGATTAATTGAGCATGTTGTACAAGTAGGCAGGAATAGAAAGAAATATTTATTGCTTAATGTGATTAGATAAACTTAACAGCATTAAAGCTAATGTTTGTAAGAAGTATTGAACAATCTTTAAAGAACTATGCTGAAAATAATTGTTGTTTGTTTTAACTGTTTTTCTTCCAATATGTGTTTAAAACAGAAGTTTCATTTATTTAATTTCCCACGTTAATAGGAAAATATTCTTAAAATAATAAAATGCTCTCTTCAAAGTAGAACATGAAAGAAAAATACACAAATAGGCATAAATCCATAATTTGTTTAAAGAGAAATCCGTTATACCTCACTGTATATGCTTTATTTAAAATCGGATGCAATAAATACAATAAAATGCTGACTGATTATACTGACTGAAATAATGCTGACTGAAATAATGATTACATTTTTAATGTTCAGTGTATTGCAATTATCTCGTATACTCTTTATTAATTTATTTTAAATTTAAATGGCAAACAAGATTTAAAATGAGTATCTCTTTTATTATAAAAAGAAAGTATTGTGAATTTTCAAATGTTTAATACTCATATAAGCAGATATTCAGCAATCATTTATATAACATCCGTGCTTCTTATTCCACCTGTATTTCGTAATCTTCATTTTTAGGTATTATTACTTGAATCCTTTCTGTCATACGTATACTTAAAAAATCAATGAATATGAAAATGTGGACAATTTTGCCCTGTGTTTTAGATAATACTTCTGTACATTATTATTTTTAAAAATACAAAATATAGCTTTCTATTCTCAGTGATTGTACTTCATCTGCCACACTTCATAAAAGAATGTCGAAACTGCTATATCCTCCTGAGACCTGTGAAAAATAAAATAAATTATAAATCATCCATTTTAATAGATGTCAGGTCTCAGGAGGATATTGTTAACATTTCTTAATATTTCGGTTTTTCTATTTATATTTCACATATATAATATAGTCATAAATGTAATATTTGAAGAAATATATATATATGTATATGTATATAGGACGGAGGATTAAAAAAAAAAAAGCTTTCAAGTAGTAGAATTTGAAAAATAATTATTGTAGAGGGAATATTTTTTCCAGAGTGGAGAAAAATTGCCCTTATTGTCTTACAGCAATTTTTAGGGTAGGTAGTGTGAGTTTGCAGATGCATCTGAGCGATTGAAATGGAAAGATGTTTAGAAAAATGGTCACGTTTGGAGGTTCAAGCCGTGATTCGTCTTTTATTTACAAATAATGTGTCCGTCATCTAACGCATATGCCCTGGCATGTTTAGTGATGATATCCTGCAGGATGTGTTTACTTAAGTGGCGTTAGGTTTATTTCAAAGTAAGTCAAAGCAATACCAAATTACAAGTCGAAAATATTGCATTTCCACAGCTATTGAAATGCATGACTTTTTGCTATATTTTACTGAGATTCAGACTTTCCTTTTTCTACATTTCCTCCTTCAACTGTAAAGAATCTTACTCATCTCAGGTGCCCTGAATCATTCCCCCTCTTCTTTAGAGACGGGACTAATTTATTAGTGATTTTCTTCAAGTCATATTTTCATTTTACGCAAATAACTTAAAACTAGGAACTATTCAAATGTACGATGCTATACAGACAAATTTAGCCAAACTATTCCCTCATAGCTTGCAGTTTTTATTAAGACTAATTTTTATCTATAAATTAAGAAGTATGGAAAGGTTAACCTTTCTTCTATTTATGTGCAGTATATTGTCTTAAAAGAAAATGAATATGTCTCCCAAATATGTACTTCAGTAACAAATATATTTGCTAAACTTTTTCGATTTTAAAACGATTTATAATGTCTGCAGGTCACACAGATTCAATACCATGTGGTCAATCTTGGAATGTCGGCATAAAATAAGGTATCATAGTCTGTCTAAATTTCATGGAAGTGAATTGCATTCAAAATGCAAAAAATAGAAAGATGAGAAGATATTTTTCCGTCTAAGTTTCATGAATTAAAGAAAAGGATTATTAAAATTTTGTGATAGTATTTTTAAATGTGGGTTACTAGATTTAATAATTTTGAGATAATTTCTTTTACAAAGGTAATCATAAAACTGTAGTACTTTTCTGTTTATTTTTAAAACATGATTTTGTTTCGATGAAATTTGCAATTATAGAGGGAATTTTTTTTTTTATCTATAGAGCCACTTAATCTGTTTTGATCATCTTCTGACTTTGCCTTTTGAAGTTCACGATAGTTTACAATTATTTTACTTTCAGATTTGTTTATGTTTCGCATATTCAATATTTTTTCAGTACTTCAATGCAGATAAATCTAAATTAACTCATTATATAGCTCCATTTGTGAACGAATAGTCGTGTTGAAGTTTAACGGTGAAAAGGTAATGCTTACAATAAAAGGATGCACAGGAACAACATACATCCTAGGAACGGAGGTATTTATAAGATATTTTTATTTGAGTGCAAACAAAAGTATCTTGTTTTGAAAAACATTCGTAATTCTTGAAAATTACTAAACAAATTGTAATTCATAACTCGCCGTAGGAAGAAATTGCTTTAACTCATACTTTGTAGTGAAATTTTAGTTACGAATACATTTAGGAATTAAACTAAAAACTGAATAAGATAATTTTGGTGTGCTAACTGCATAGTAAAATTCCACGTTTAGGAAACTATTCATTTGCAATTTATGAAAGCGGTATGAAAATAAAACCACGTATAAGAATATCATAGACGATTTCATTTAAAATTTTAATTTTTCGAAAATTTCCTGCTCATAATTTTTTCTAGTTTTAGAAATTTCCCAAATTTTACTAAACATAAAATTTGACAATGAACAAAAAAAAAAAAAAAAAAAAAAAAAAAAAAAAAAAAAAAAAAAAAAAGGATACACTGAAATTTTTATCGAAACCTTTAATTCTTTTGAAGATTAATTATTATTTGTACAGTCACAAAAATTAACAGATTATTTCTAATCTATTATAACTGCCATTTGTATAGGATTGAATTTTCTTTTGATTCAGAAATTATTTACACAACAATAAATTTATGTATGAAGATTTATAATAAATAAAAGAAAATCATATAGGTAAATTTGGTTACACCATTTCCTCACAGGGGCTCATTAACCGCAAAAAAAAATTATTTTAAACCCGCATCACACAATTTTAACTTGAAGTATTGTTGTCATACGAAGAAAAAAAAATCTATTTTAGCATTTTAATCATACAATTTCCTTCAGGGCTAGGAAATTCTATCATATGGCAATTTTTATTACAAGACACATTTTACTGTCCCATAAGCGATTAAAATGCCTTCGAAAAGTTAACTGAAGACAGAGTTAATCATACTGAGATAATCAAAGCATAAGATAAATAAAGTTAATAAAAATACTTTCAAACAGTAATTGGCAAAAATGTGTAGTACATTTCAATTGTTTTGTTCTGACCTAGTATAAGAACCAAAAATATTACACCTCATATTAGAGATGGATAAAATGCCGAATTATCTACAATTTGGTAGTTTTTCAAATAATCTCTTATCAATAAAATGCATTTTAAATACATTCCACTAATACAGGGTAGTGTAAACATTTTTTTGTGTATGTGTGCGACTCTGTACAGTAACTCTGTAAATTCTATAGATACACACTCTGTTCACGAAAAACATGCTGTAGATGACTGTAAAAATATATACTAATCCTACAATACCCTTACTGTGTTTCAAAACTCTGCATTTAGGCGATTCGAAAAGGTGTTTAATAAATTCACTTTGTAAAATATTTACGATAAATTTTAATATAGATATAGAAAAGATTAAAAAAATTTGTTACAATCATAAATGGTTAACATGCCTTTTAAACAGCTTTTATACATGTCTGATTAATAATTTATTTTCATTATTAAAAATACTTACATTTTTATAAATATATATTTTAATGTTAAGATATAAAAAAAAATTCTATTCATTTTAACTATAATAATTTATATATTTTTTCTTATAATAAGAATTGTAAGTGTAAATGTACAAAAATGATACGAATTAATAAGAACTTCTAAGGAAATCCTAACCTTTTAATGGTGATATAAAAGTTTTCCTAACTTTTTCATCGGTAATTATTTCCGTCAACAGGAATCAGTTTACTCAAAATCTTGTGAAAGAGTGGCTAAATAAGTGGATGGTAGGCTGTTGTGTGTTTTAAATAAATATTACTTTTCTTTGAGAGATAAAAAATATTTAAATATTATTTAACACATGTAATAAAAAGTATAATACAGTTATTATTCTTATTTTCCGAATACACAGTGTGATGTTAAATCTTAGGCGGATGGACTTAACAGAACAATTCGGGTTTTTGTTACTTTAGTATATTTGCATATTTCACACTATAAATATGAAATCTATGGTCCCTTAAAAGTGTCTAAGTGAAGGCGAAAGGTAACGATGTGTTTTAGCTAGTGATCGTGATAGTTTAAAAAAGAAAATTTCGCTATGTTTGTATGTTACAGTACTCACTGTACAAAAACAAAAAGTAACAATTAGTTCACAATAGTTTGCACTATCAAAGTATATTTCGCAGTTAAATATATTGGTATTAACCAAAACATAGTCTTCCCAGTTAAACGAATAACACGCGTACACAGATTTTTCACTTTCCTCTAAAACTGCAATTACGGACATTTACTGTTAAAACCGCCCACCTAAGAAATAAAAAAAATAATAAAAAAATACAATAATTTATGAGATCAAGACAAGAACACTATGCAATCATGACGTATAATACATAAAATGTGATGGGAGAAATTTCATGTGTTTTACTGACAGATTTATTCTCCTCAAGTGATTCTTCATTTGTATCGGTGGTTTTGCAGGTGACTAGCACAGTTTGTAATGCAACTTAGTTTGAAATTTTGAATGAAACCCCTGATGAATCAGTGTTGTCATTTTTTAATTTAAAAGATCTACCACTGTTAAGGTGCAATCATCGCTTTATTTGATGACAAAGATTCTAGGATTAAATCAATTAAAGATAACCAATCGGAAATATTTGTAGATATTTTGAATTTAACATTTCACTAATCTTGCCACACCTCCATTAGTAATGAATGTTAAGGTGTGATCGTCGCTTTATTTGATGACAAGGATTCTGGGATTAAATCAACTGAAGATAACAAATCGGGAATATTTGTAGATGTTTTAAATTTAACATTTCACTAATCTTACCACACCTCCATTAGTAATGCGTATGGCGAATATAAATAGTATAATATTTCAGTATCATTAAAATATTGTAAAACGAATGTTTAAATATGGGCATGCATTAGTGTCAGCAGTGTCACATTTTTCACAATCCACTACAAATTTATGTATTCTAAAAAACTTTCTTTTAAATTAAAATACCTATTCCATTTGGTCTAAAATTTTATCTTGCTGTTTTCAATATTTTCAAATTTTTAATATACCGCTATTTGCGGATAATTTTGAAAGTTTATTATGCAAAAATAAACATTATTCTTTTATGTAGCAAAGTTTTCACTAGTTCTTTCAGAGTTATGAAATATATAAATTTATAGAACATTTTTTAAATGCAAATGAAATGGTAGAAATACCGATAATAAAAGTATAAAATGTATAATCTACTATTATATTATATAATACATATACAATACATATGTATAACTTGATATCAAAAGAATTATTTATAAACTTTAAGAAAGATAGGAGTATATTAGAGCATAAAAACTCTAGACAATGGAAAATCTGTATCATGTATTTTGGACCAGATGTGAATTGATTTTTAAGCATTTTATTTTATTTATTTATTTATTTATTTTGCTATAGCAAATCAGCAAACTGAAATATGTCAGGTATTTGTTGAAATGCTGTCAATAACGAAACCTTATAACTGATACAAAGTATTATTTTGATGTTTAAATTCTCGATATATATTTGGAATTATTTGTAACAGAGAAATATTCATAGGACATTATATATTTCTGTTACATATTTTCAACAATTGTGTATTTGTCATTTTGTATCTATCACATGCGATCTAGATTGGTTAACATAAAACGAACTTTACTAACATACAAGGAATTTTACTATTACCATTTTAAAAATTGTTAACTACATTACCAGATAAAATCATCAATTAATCAAGATTCTTATTAAACGCTAAAATTTAGGTTAATTATGTATGTCAAGGAGGTATTAGCGATGATTTCATTTTATTTTTTTTCAACTTACAGAAAATATTACAACACAATTATTTGTCTACCCATAGTGCTTGGAAAATTTTTAAATATTGATTTATTTTACTGTAAAAAAAGCCGATTTTAAAGATCTTAAAGAAAAAAAAAACATTTCAGTTAAATTTGCTAAAATAACATTTAGTAATATTTCTGTTATTAAATTATTTTTAATATTCAAAATTAATTATTTTTTATGTAAAAGTATACGTTTTATTTTATTGTATATGTATATATACACACACACACACACACATATATATATATATAGTGTGTCGACATATAACCTGACCGACCTTTATTTTCGCAACCGTTGGTCCTAGATGCATACTTCTAATTACAAAAATGGTCAAAATTAGGTGCAGGGTTAAGATAAAAAAAATTTTGAAGCGAAAAAACAATTTAGTGAAGAATTACAGAATCTAAATTTTTATACGGTCCACCTGTCGTATAAGTTATCTTTAGTAAAATTTCTCTGTTACACTCACAAGTAAGGGGAAAAAAGTCCTGTTATTCTACAATTAAAATTGACCGAGTAATAGCTGTTTAAAGTTGGAGTATATTTTTTGCTGCATATTAGGGGTCATTCACAAATTTAGTAGAAATATAATTTCGTCAGATATATTAAAGAAATGATTGAGAGTAAAATTTGCATTGCAATATAAATTTGAAATCTTTAATCATTCTGACATATTATTGCAAAATGTACAATTTGTACTGAACATTATAAGAGGATAAAAATAACAGATTTTTTGTTAAATAAAAGGATAAAAAACAACAGCCTCAATTCTTTACAAAATGATACATATTTTAAAATGCTGTTAGATTACATTTTCTTTCAAATTTTGGGTTGTGGCATGTTTTTTAGCTTTTAAAAATTCATTCTTATGTATTTTTTAGCACTGAATCCGAAAATGACCTTCATTTTAAATCATCACGTCAGGAATTTTCTCAAATCGCAAATTCCAAAGTTATAATTGCTAAAAGTTAAAATTGATCCCCTTTCCCCTCCCAAACTCATCGCACCCCGAGCTGTTTAGCTGTAAGAAACCCAGTATAAGCCAAAAAATCTAATAAATTATTGAATTAAATAAAATTAAACTGAATAAAAAAGTCTTACATCTATTTTATAGTATCAGACTTTTCGCTATTTTTTAACCTTGAAATTTACGATTTTCGAAAAATCTTGACATGATGGTTAAAAGTGAAGGTAATTTTGATTCAGTGTTAAAAATTACATATAATGTAATTATAAAAATTAAAAAAACACAACCATCGCAGATTTATGTTATCTAATCTAAAACTCTTTCTTAAACTTCTTGACGGTAATCTATCCGAATTTTTTTGTGTTATCCTCTAATATAAGTATGTATAAGATGGAAAGAGTAGAAAATAATAATAATAATGCATTGTCATCAGATTTAAGTCAGTATACAAATTTTAAACTGGAAAGACGATCATTGAAAGCTAAATAAAACCTTATGAAAATAACATAATTTTAGTTAAAAAAAATCATAGCCTCAAATCCTTACAAAATATAACCTATGTTAAAATACAATTATTTTAACTAATCTGAAACTTAACTAATAAAAGTTAATCGCAATGTTTGTAGGATGTCTTTCGAAGCACAGATACCTTGAAATATGTTTAAGTACTTTATACACGACCCCTGGAATCATGGTCGAAATAATCTCTTTTGATAAGCAAAACAGTGGTATAAGTCATGCATTTCAATGTTTCATAACTCGATCAATTTTAATGTTAGATGAATGGGACTTTCTTTTGTCCTACTTGTTAGTGTCACTGTAAATGTTTACTAAATATCACTTATAGAACCGGGGGACCGTATAAAAATTTAAATTTCGTAATTTTTTAATAAATGTTTTTCTTGACCCAAATCGCTTTAAAAGTAATTATTTACCTTATTAAAACCATTTTTGTAATTTGAAGTATGCATCTAAGACCAACGGTTGCGAAAATAAAGGTCGGTCAGGTTTTACGTGGACACACTGTATATATATATATATATATATATATATATATATATATATATATATATATATAAGTTATATTGTATATACTTTCTATAGAGATTTTGTCAGAACAATTAATCTTAAGTGATTAAAATCTTAAGTGAAAATGCGCAAAGCACATTAAAAAGAAATTTTTATCTCTCTTCCGTTTGAAATAGATGTTATGCAGTTTTTTTTTTTATAGATAATTATATTTGTCAACAGGAGGAAATTTAAATACGTAAATGGTTTACGTGTATGATTTTTGGCTGTATGCTAGTTCTGTTAGAGCGACAGAATTTATTAAAATATTATGAAATGTATGTATTAATATTAGTTTGTATCAAAAGTATATCCTTTTTTTCCCTCTCTCCAGTTCCTTAAACTTATGTAAAGCTGGACCCGTGGTGAGCTTACAGAGATCCGGTTACAGTGATACTTTTTCGAGCGATAGTGGTTGGATTGTGCTCTACTTTCACTTTCAAATTTTAAAGATTCACAACTCGTGACCTGTCATTTTAATGTTATATTTGAAGAATGGGATTTCCTTCATTAAAATGTTTGAGTATGTTTTGAGCTGCTAGAATCATAGTCTTCTCCCCATTTACAATTTACCAAATTTTGCGAAAAGATTCAGTGCATTTAACGCCTAGTTTGAAACATTGATTTAAGATTAATAAAATCTCAATATTCCTATAACCAATTATGGGAACTAAAAATAAACGGAAGAAGTCTGAGTGATTATACATTGTAGAGGAATATAAAACCGCTTTTGATAAATTTTATTTTCAACACTAATGGATGGCAAGCGCTAGCTACAGGCTTTGACATTTAAAAACAAAAGAAAAATTAAATAGGTTTGACATACAGACACGCATATATAAGTAAATAAATATATAAATATATATAGGGTGTTTTAGAAAGGACTCCCCAAATTTGAAATGACATAACTGCGAGGCAGTAAGAGACAGAAATCTGAAATATGAGGTATGTGGGACAGACATGTCTGGAATTTGTTATGTACCAGTTTGCAGAAATAGTTCCAATATTGGCTAATAGGTAGCAGCACAGGAACGTGAAGCTTTAAATAGTACTCAGAAGTAGAGAACGTTCATTTGTGAGTCCGTTTCCTTACTGACACTTTTAAGGGAGTTTTATCGAATTACTTATTATACGGAAATTGAAGAACATGATGTCGTTTCCCTTTGAGCAACATGTTTTTATTGTTCTGGAATATTACTGACGGCATTGGTATTGATTGGCCTCCATATTTCCTGGATTTCAATCCATATGATTTCTTCATGTGGGGCTACTTGAAAAATACTTTTTGCTCTATGAATACTCAAATGTTAGAACAGATTGAAACATTCAGCTGTGAGGCATGTGCATCCGTTTCAATAGAAACAGTGCAACGAGTGACGTCAAAAATTACCCTTAGGTTGCGTTATGTTATTGTTAACCCTTAAATGCCTGATTTTTCAAAAATCATTGTAACAATGTTTTTCGGCTTTATTTTTTTAAATAAATCATGGGAAAAGTACTTTAAAAAATCATATTTTGTTTTAAGTATGGTTTACGGCTAAAAAACAGTTTGTTATTAATCGGCAATACTGATCTTTAATTGAAAAAATAATTTTCCTTGATAAAATACTATAATATTAAACACACAAGTATTTTAGGAATTATAATTATAATAAGAAATAAATTTCATTTGCTCACTGCAGAACAAAATAGGGTATTTCGAAAGATTCCAAACAAAACAAAACGATCAAGTAGCAACAATTGAAAAAAAAAAAACCTCTCTTCTAATTTAAACAACACAAGTGGTGCCCTCTACATGTTGAAAATCGATC
Organism: Maratus speciosus; assembly: GCA_963932465.1. Taxonomy (NCBI): domain Eukaryota; kingdom Metazoa; phylum Arthropoda; class Arachnida; order Araneae; family Salticidae; genus Maratus; species Maratus speciosus. The sequence goes on along the minus strand of OZ010795.1, from coordinate 125,847,624 downwards.
TAATAATACTTTTAGAATGTATTTTATTGGCAACATTAGTCATTATAGTTTCAATATTATTCTAATAGTATTTTAGAAGCCTAAATTGGGTGTGTTGCCAAAAAGCAACACCCTGGCATTTAAGGGTTAAATTTGACCATATCGAAACCATTACAATTGGATTAGACCTCTGTTCATGAAGCATATTTTCAGAAAATATTTCAAAGACACTGCTCTGTGACATCAGCACCCTATGATGGCCAATATTGGAACTATTTCTGCAAATCTGTGTGTAACAAATTCCAGACCTGACTGACCACATATTTCACCTTTCTGTCTCTCACCATTTCGCAGTTATGTCATTTCAAAGTTGAGGAGGCCTTTCCGAAATACCCTGCATATATGTATATACATATATATAATAAAAAAGGAAGTCACAAATATAAAAATAACATTGAAAAGGCAGTAGGAAAAACAGAAATACAAAAACCATGAAGCTACGAATCGCTTCAGATTCATCAGAAGAATTATGCAAGCTTAATTCGTACACTGTAAAAGAAAATCTGTAGTTCTACAGATGTAAAGTTACATGCTTACTAAACTTTCATCTGTAACTGTACAAAAAATGCTGCAAATCTACAAAACTAGTTTTTGTAAAGCTACAGAAATCTGTAACTTTACAAATGCATCTGCTAAAATTACAGTAATCTTACTAAATTTTTATCTGTAATCCTTGTTGCAGTGACTTGAAAAGTTCTAAGCATCTTAGTTTTCTAAAGAATCCTTGATAACCTTACAGATTTTTTGATTTTCGGCGCAAAAAATTTTTGTCTGTTACATGAAATTTTATTGTTGCTGTTACATACAAAGTTCTAGGAATCCCAGTTTCCTAGAAAAACTACTTTACAGAATTTTTTTTCCTTACAGTGTAGTAAAGACATTTTATTTCGTCAAACATTGTCGGCAATATGCCTAAAATGAATATATTTATGTCTTATAACATATATACGCATTAATATCTATATACATGAATCTATATTTATTTATTTATTTATGTGTGCGTGTGTGTGTGTGTGTGTGTGTGTGTGCGTATTATGTATGTATATGTCGTAGGATAATTGAAAAATGAGGCTCTTTTCAAAGAGCCTAGGCTGTTTGCAATGAGCCGGGCTAATTGGAGAATCATCTCTCTTTTTCCAATTAGCCTGATATTATTCAGGCTTATTGCAAAGAGACTAGACAGCGTTAGGCTAATTGAAACAGCACCATTTTTTCTCAATCAGCGTGATATTTTTAGGCTTATTAACCTATAACGATACCCGAACACGAAAAAAAAATTACAATAGACCGAAAAAACCAAAATCAGACACGAACAAATCTGAACCCGACAATAATATTCCAAAGAGCCATAACACGATCCGAGCAAGACAAAATGATTTCCGTGGACATGCAACCCGACCCGAGCCTAAAAATTCTATTTGTTAAAAATCTGAAATCTGACCCAAACCAAACCTGAATCCGACAAAAATATCTCCAAAAACAACAACCCAATCCGAGCAAGAGAAAATAATTTCCGTGGGCACGCAAAACGACCCAAACTGAAATTCCATTTGAAAAAACACGAACCTGACACGAACCGAATGTGAACCAGACAAATATATTCCAAACAACCATAACCCGATCCGAGCAACACAAAATAATTTCCGTGGACACCCAACCCGATCCGAATCTAAAATTAGTTTGAACAAACACGAAATAGGTCCCGAACCAAATGTGATGACCTACAAAAACTTTCTAAAGAAGCATAACTCGATCCGAGCAAGACAAAATAATTTCCGTGGACATGCAACCAGGCCCGAACCTAAAAATTCCATTTGAAGAAAACTGAAATCAGACGCGAACCAAATCTGAATCTTACAAAAATATCCCCCCAAAACATAACCCGATACGAGCAAGACAAAATAATTTCGATGGATACGCAACACGACCAAAACCCAAAATCTGACGCGAACCGAATCTGACCCCGACAAAAATATTCCAAAGAACCATACCCCGATCCGGGCAAGACAAAATAATTTCCGTTAACACACAACCCGACACGAATCTAAAATTTCCATTTGAAAGAAAAACTGAAATCTGATCCGAACCAAATCTGAATCCGACAAAAATATCCCTTAAAAACATAACTCGATTTGAGCAAGACAAAATAGTTTCCGTGGACACGCAACACAAACCGAACCTAAAAATTCAATTAGAAAAAACACGAAATCTTACCCGAACATACTTCGAATCCGACAAAAATTGCGTTAAAAACAATTTCCAAATCCGAGCAACACAGAATAATATCCGTGGACACGCATCCCAACCCGAACCTAAAAATTCCACTAGAAAATTCCCGAAATCTGACAAGAACCAAATCTGAATCCGACAAAAATATTCCAAAGAACCATTACCTGATCCACACAAGACAAAATAATTTCCGACAGCATGCAACCCGATCTGAAACTGAAAGTTCTACTTGAAGTTAACCCGAAATCCAACCAGAACCCGATGTAAAAATACATTAGGCTGTACCTCTATCGATCAAGGCAAATTCATTTCCGTGTACACGCAATAAGACCAGCATCGGAAAATTCCATTTGAAGTCAACCTCAAACCCAACCTGAACCTGATCTGAAAACGACAAAAATATTTCAAAGAACCGTAAACCGGTCCGAGCAAGACAAAAAAATTTCTGTCGATATTCAACTAAATGCGAACCTAAAAGTTCCATTTCAAGTCAACCCAAAAATTTATCATAACCCGGATTTGGGTAGAATTTCGGATTGAGTTCAACTAGAGCTTTCAAGTTCTTATCGGGTTGCCTGTCGACGAAAATTATTTTGTCTAGCACGAATCGGAATATAGTTCTTTGGAATATTTTTGTCGGTTTAAAATTTGATTCGAGTCGAGTTTCAGGTTGACTTCAAATGGAAATTTTAGGTTTTGGTCTTGTTTTGGTCTTTAGGCCACGGAAACTAATTTGTCTTGCTCGGTTCTGGTTATGGTTTTTTGGAATATTTTTGTCGGTTTCAGATTTGGTTCGGGTTTTTTTTTTCAAATGACAGTTTTACGTTCGGGTCGGGTTGCGCGGCCACGAAAATTATTTTTTCTTGCTCAGATCTGGTTATGGTTCAATGGAATATTTTTTTCTGGTTCAGAATTGTTTCGTCTCATATTTCGGGATTTTTCCAAATGGAATTTAGAGGTTCGGGTTTAGGTAACATGTCAACGGAAATTAGTTTGTGTTCCTCGGATCCGGTTATGGTTCTTTGGAATATTTTTGTAGTGTTCAGATATGTTTTGGGTCAGATTTCTAGATTTTTTTCAGATTAAATTTTTAGGTTCGTGAAGGGATGCATGTCCGCGGAAATTATTTTGTTTTGATCGGATCAATTACAGTTCTTTGCAATATTTTTGTCGGTTATCAGATTTGGTTCGGGTCAGATATTGGTTTTTTCAGTTGGAACTTTCAAGTTCTGGTCGGATGCGTGTAGACTGAAATTATTTTGTCTTGCTCGGAACGGGGTATTTTGCCGAGAAACGATCTGTTATAATTTATTTTTGTGGGTTTGGTGTAGTTATGGGTTAATATGCCGAAAAAAATCATCCTAATTGGGAAAAAAAGTGGTCATTTTTCAATTAGCCTATCGCTATCTAGGCTCTTTGATATAAGCTTGAAAAATATCAGGCTAATTCAAAAAAGGGTTTGAATTAATAATTAGATATGAATATATAATAATTATGTTTGAATTAATAATTAGATATATCTCCAATTATCCCGGCTCTTTGCAAACTGCCTGATTTCTCAATTAGCCTACGACTTATATATCTATATACAGGGTGATTCATAAAAGATGGGCAGAACTTTAACCTTCCGTCTACCAGACGGGTCCATTGGACCCGACAGCAATATTTAATGTAAATTTTTCTCATGAAAAATAGCATTCAAAGTTTCGCGATTACATGACTTTTCCTGCAATTGTCTCCTCTATGTATATGCAATTGCGATTAAAATTTTGTTCGAAATTTTTTACCTATTTTTAATTTGTTTCATTGTTTACCACGCGGGTCCATTGGACCCAACATTAAAACAAACGTAATATACTGTTGCTTTCTTTTTCTAGGGTTGCCATAAATCATGAGGAGGAACAGGGTTACCATAATTGGCTGTTTATCGCCCATTTGGCGATGGATTTTTAGCGCCAATCTCGCCAAATTTGGCGACTTTATAATGAAGTTTTGAGAACATTCTAGACTGATCTAGTAAACTTCGTGCTCTATATATAAAAGGTTACTTCTGGTTCAGAGAGTCATTTATCAACAGACACAGTTAGTGAGCGAATGGTGTCTATTGATGTTTTTGAGTCTTTTCATTGAAAATAGGACTTGATATTTGAAGACAAGTAATAAGTGTAGTTTGTACGTGCTTTGTTATTTTACAAATATTCATCATTTTCTTATTTCCTAACTTATTTTTTGTTAAAAACTGAATTGAAGATGAACAGAAAAAAAGTATCGACTCAAGAGGAAATTCAAAAAATTATGGAAAATCCGGACGATATAGAATTCGACACCGATGATGAAAATCTGTCGTCTGATGAAGGTGAAGTAGATTATGTTGAAATACATAATGAAATTTCTGATTCCTACTCAGAATCTGATAATGATTCCAATGAAGTAAATGTAGCAACCACAAGTACTTCAAATTCTACTTTTGTTTCCAAAAATAATTCACAGATCTGGTATAAGAATGAAGTTGCCAGACCACAAGGAAGACGTACTGAAATCAATATTTTACGTGAAAAATCTGGACCTTCAAGATTTGCAAATCGTGAAGTGGATTCCATATCATCCTCATTTCTTATCTATTTCCGAAAAAGACTTTTGGAAATTATAGTAAAATGGACAAACGCGGAAGGCAATAGAGTATTCGATAAAGAGTGGAAACCTATAGATATTATAGAACTTAAAAAAATCATCGGACTTTTATTACTTTTTGGAGTATATAAATCGAAAAATGAAACAGTAAGCGAACTTTGGAGCATAAAAAATGGAAGACAAATATTTCGGGACATTATGAGTCGCAATAGATTCACAAGTATATTACGTGTCATAAGATTTGATGATGCTGCTGAGAGGCGTAAAAGAAGATCAACTGATGAATTAGAGCCAATAAGAGAATGCTTTGAATTGTGGAATAGCTATTTACAAGACCCTTATATTCCTAATTGGTCTATGACTGTCGATGAGCAATTAGTTTCTTTTCGTGGAAAATGTCCTTTCCGTCAGTATATGCCATCTAAACCTGGAAAGTATGGATTGAAGTTCTGGGTTATTTATGACAGCGTAACATCGTATGCTTGGAAACTGGAACTATATACAGGCAAAAATGAAGTAAGAGAATCTCATCAGGGAGAAAATGTAGTTAAAAGATTGACGAAGGAAATTGAAAATTCTGGTCGTAATATTACATGTGATAACTTTTTTACGTCATATGCATTAGCAACACATCTTACTTCAAAAAAATTATCTCTTATTGGAACAATTCGAAAAAATAAACCTGAATTACCCGCTGTGTTCACAAATCCAAAACATCGTTCTGTATATTCTACTTTATTTGGGTTTCAAGAGAAGGCGACCATCATCTCTTACTGTCCCAGAAAAGGTAGAATTGTTACTTTGCTAAGCACAATGCATAACACTTATGATATTGACAACAGCTTAGAAAAAAAGCCACAAATAATCCTAGATTATAATAAAACCAAAGGCGGAGTAGATACGATGGACAAAATGGTAAGAGCATATAGTGTGAAACGCATGACACGTCGGTGGCCTTTGATTGTATTTTATAATATGATCGATATAAGTGCGATGAATGCATACATAATATGGTTGTCACTGAATGCTGAATGTGATCCGAAAATGAAAAAAAGGCGGAATTTCATTATTCAACTTGCAGAAGAATTAGTAGGTGAAGGAGGTATCGCCGTCTCAACATCTACTTCAGAACAACTTTACGCAAATAGTTTTGAACCGCCACGAAAAAAATCAAGATGTCATATTTGTCCCTCTAAAAAAGATCGAAAAACACGAACATTATGCAAGAAGTGTACGAAAAATGTTTGCGGAGAACATTCCGTCGTTATTTGTACTTCATGTACAGAATAATTTTATTATGATGAAAAACGTTTTGTAGTCATTATAATATACTATATATATTACTTTCTTACTGTATGTGTTACTTTCTTACTCTATTACTATATATATCACTTTTATATATTGTATAAGGTGCATTAATAACAAATATATTCATTGTAGATAAATGGGTGTTTTGTATATTTTGAAATCCTATATATTTTACATATGGGTCCAATGGACCCGAATGGTAGTTCTTGCATATACTTTTTTTTGGTAGTCTGAAGGTTAAAGGGTTATAGTACACTTAAAGACAAATAATATTAAATAGGAGACTAAGGGTCCCAGACGCATTCCCAAGGAGATAGGGGGCATTAAAGTTTAGGGTCCGAAATTTCAAATGATTATAAAACATGGAAAAATTGGTCGATTCGTTTGCGGTTTTTGCAAAAAATTTTCTTTATGCCAGTATTTTCTTGAAATAAAATTTTAAAGTTCAATTTCAAAAAATGCCGATAGGGGGCGCTTTAGACTTTGGAGTAACAAACTACTATTTTTTAACGTTATTTTTTGTATTTCTTTAAATGATTTCGAAAGCTTAGACTTAAACTTAAATTTTGATCTAAAAATCTGAGTCCTAACGAGTAGTTAAGTAGCATAAACTGAAATTTGAAATTTGAAACCCTTCTCCCCCCAGAACAAAAATCAGTTATTCCCGATCTTTGTGTCGTAGATTAGGCTCTAACTACTGCCGCGTTTTGCTAAAATTATTCTTTATGTCAGTATTTTCTTGAAAATAAATTTTAAAGAAAATTTTCAAAAAATTCCGATAGAGGGCGCTTTAGAATTTGGAGTAACGAACAACTATTTTATACCGTTATTTTTTGTGTCTCATTAAATGCTTTCTAAAGCTTAGACTTAAACTTAAATTTTCAGCTCAAAATCTGAATCGCTGAGCGTGGTTCAGTAGCGAGGGGAGGGGGTTCAAATTTCAACTTCTGAACATAGTTCAGTTTGCACTACTTAACCATGCCCAACGATTCTGTGCTGTGATACGAGGCAAAAATACAACTTTCGTCAAGGACTGCATAGTCGGAATTCACTCATAAAGGCACTGGCACAGTTGGAAACGTCGCTCATGCAAACGTTAAAGCTCCATTCCTGACGCTAGTCACCGGGTGAAGAAGGAAACAGAAAGTATGTAAATGTCAAATGGGGAAGAAGAAGAACACGTATGCAAAATTTCGACACGATTCAGGCATAAAAACCACTGAACGGTGAGTCAAGTGTAAGTCGCTGTAGTAATGAATCGGAAGATGGTGCCCTTCACGAATAAGGAAAAGGCTGAGATGCATTTAATTTACGGAGCGGCAGATGGAAATGGTAAAGAGGCACAACGAATGTACGGAGAGCGATTTCCCAACAGGCGGTTGCCTAACCGCCAAACTTTCGAGCGCTTGCACAGACAGTTGTGTGAGACGGGATCATTTCTCGCTTCCCGGTCGAATACAGGTCGTGCAAAAAAGGACGATTCAGTAGTTGTTGCAGAAGCCATTCTGGATGTAGTAGCGGCGCAGCCAAGTACAAGTACACGAACAGTGGCTAGGCAGGTGGATACCTCACAGTCCATGACTTGGAGGGTACTGAAGGATGAACATTTGCTCCCGTTTCATGTGCAACGAGTCCAGAAACTGTCTCCAGGGGATTATCCAAATCGTATTGAATTCGCCCGCTGGTTTCTGCAGCAGAACGCGCTAAATCCACATTTTGGACGAACTGTGCTTTTCACCGATGAATGTACCTTCACACGTGAAGGTACATTTAACACACACAATGCACATGTATGGGCGGATGTCAATCCACATGCTCATCAGAGACGCTTTTCCATCAATGTTTGGGCAGGAATCCTCGGAGACCACCTAATCGGACCGTACCTTCTTCCTGAACGCCTCAACGGTAAAACATACCTCACATTTCTGCAACATGTGCTGCCAGACCTGTTAAACGTTGTTCCTCCACGCATCCGGCGGGTCATGTGGTTCCAGCACGATGGAGCGCCAGCCCATTACGTACGAGACGTCCGCAACTATCTGGACATCACATTTCCGAACAGATGGATTGGTCGAGGTGGTCCTGTTGCTTGGCCTGCTCGCTCGCCAGATCTTTCACCCCTCGATTTCTTTTTTTTTGAGGACGATTGAAGGCTCTTATGTATGAGACACCCATTGAATCCCCCGAGGAACTGGTCGCCAGACTTTCCGCCGCTGTAGGGGAAGTGCTCGAAAAGCCTGATGTTTTCGCGAATGTTCGCCGTTGCATTCTTCGCCGTTGTTCTGCGTGCATAACCTCTGGTGGTCACAATTTTGAACATTTATTGTAATTACGTGTTAATAAATATGCTTTGGTAACATAATCCTAATTTGTGTCTTTTTACCTCGTATCACAGCACACAATGTGTGGACATGGTAAACTGAACTATGCTCAGGAGTAGAAATTTCAAACCCCTCTCCCCAGAAACTTAACCACGTCTAACGATTCAGATTTTGGGCTAAAAATTTAAGTCTAAGCTTTAGAAAGCATTTAATGAGACACAAAAAATAACGGTATAAAATAGTTGTTCGTTACTCCAAAGTCTAAAGCGCCCTCTATCGGAATTTTTTGAAAATTTTCTTTAAAATTTATTTTCAAGAAAATACTGACATAAAGAATAATTTTAGCAAAACGCGGCAGTAGTTAGAGCCTAATCTACGACACAAAGATCGGGAATAACTCATTTTTGTTCTGGGGGGAGAAGGGTTTCAAATTTCAAATTTCAGTTTACGCTACTTAACTACTCGTTAGGACTCAGATTTTTAGATCAAAATTTAAGTTTAAGTCTAAGCTTTCGAAATCATTTAAAGAAATACAAAAAATAACGTTAAAAAATAGTTGTTTGTTACTCCAAAGTCTAAAGCGCCCCCTATCGGCATTTTCTGAAATTGAACTTTAAAATTTTATTTCAAGAAAATACTGGCATAAAGAAAATTTTTGCAAAAACCGCAAACGAATCGACCAATTTTTCCATGTTTTATAATCATTTGAAATTTCGGACCCTAAACTTTAATGCCCCCTATCTCCTTGGGAATACGTCTGGGACCCTTAGTCTCCTATTTAATATTATTTGTCTTTAAGTGTACTATAACCCCTTAAAGTTCTGCCCATCTTTTATGAATCACCCTGTATATCTATTTAAAATATTGCTAACACTTTTAGCTACCGTGACTATATATTTAAATATATATATATATATATATTCTGAAAGAATTTTTTATTAATAAATTATCTTAATCTGTTCTTTATTTTTTTAGTAAATTACGTGTTACAAATTACTTTATTTTTAAAATTTTGATTTTTTTTTTACTTTTTTAACTCTTTATGATGATATATTTTTGTATTATACAAAAATAAACATTTTACTTACATGTAACCAAATTCTCCGCGAATATGTTCTTAATTATAAAATCTATAAATTTATTTAAAAAAATTAAATTTCAAATGAAATATCGAAATAAAGATAGATATGAAAAGTACAAAACCTATGATCTAATATTATACGATATAATATCTGGGCATATATATATCGCTGTCAAATAAATTCATCTGTAAAAAGAAGAAGAAATAGAAGCGCGTAAGAGCATGTACATCACAAAAACGCTCTATCGCATTATACCGCATATTAAGGGGTCTTGTACCTTTTAAACACGTCGAAAATTAATGAAAAACTTCAAAGTTTGAATTAGTCTATCTTCAAAACCTTTTTATGTATAAACATGAAATTTTGGATATTGATTAAACAGATTGTGCTTTGTAATATACTACCAGCTGAAATTTATTAACCCTTTACAGAATTTGTGTATTGTTGAAATGAAAATAGCTCTTTTTTTTTACCCCATAAGTCATTGCGCGTATGATATCTTGAGAAAGTATGTATGGATTGTCATGAAATTTGGTAAATATAATAAACAAATGTGTGTGTTTAAAATGATCTACTTTTAAGTATTTACAATTGTAATATTTTTAGTTATGACTATTTTTATTCATTAAAAATACAAAATTTTTATTTTTTTTATGAAAATATTTTTTTAATATAGTTAATGAAATAATTTTAGCCTAAGAGTAGATCATTTTAAACACACATATATGTTTAGTATCTTTACCGAATTTCATGCCAATCCATACATACTTTCTCAAGATATTATGCGCGCAATGACTTATGGGGTAAAAAAAAGAGCTATTTTGATTTCAACAATACGCAAATTCCGTAAAAGGTTAATAAATTTCTAATGGTAGCATATTACAAAGCACAATCTGTTTAATCAATATCCAAAATTCCATCTTTATACATAAAAAGGCTTTGAAGATAGACTAATTCAAACTTTGAAGTTTTTCGTTAATTTTCGACGCGTTTAAAAGGTCTGAAAGAATTTTTTATTAATAAATTATCTTAATCTGTTCTTTTTTTTTTTTTTTTTTTAATAAATTACGTGTTACAAATTACTTTATTTTTTAAATTTTGATTTTTTTTACTTTTTTAACTCTTTGTGATAATATATTTTTGTATTATACAAAAATATAGATTTTACTTACATGTAACCAAATTCTCCGCGAATATGTTCTTAATTATAAAATCTATAAATTTATTAAAAAAAATTAAATTTCAAATGAAATATCGAAATAAAGATAGATATGAAAAGTACAAAACTTATAATCTAATAATATACGATATAATATCTGGGCATATATATATCGCTGTCAAATAAATTCATCTACAAAAAGAAGAAGAAATAGAAGTGCGTAAGAGCATGTACATCACAAAAACGCTCTATCGCATTATACCGCATATTAAGTTTTCATATATTAAATCTATATCCATTTTACTTATAAATTTTTTTCAACATTTTCTCCCAAGAAGTTTCTTATGTTTAATGTACTAAGCACAATAAAAAGAACAGTCTCTCTTAAGGTTGTAATAGAAGTTTTCCTAACTTTTTTATCGGTAATTATTTCCGTCAACAGGAGGCAATTTACTCAGAATTTCGTAAATGTGTGGATAAAGACGTGAATGGTAGAGTTTTATGTTATCTGAATAAATGTAAGTACTGGTAGAATAATAAAAAAAAATGTATATAAATATTTTAACAAGTAATATTAAAAAGACTATACATATATATATATAGAACAATTGTTATATTCATTTTTTGTTATAACATATTATTTTTCTTGAAAAAAGGTAAAAAAAAAAAAGAAAAAAAAAAGAAAAAAAAAAGGCAAAAACAGACTATAGCACAAGGCCTTTTTAAAATAGGTTGGTTGCTTGATTTTTGACGGCAAATTATCTACTCGAGGGATATGGGTCCTGAGGGGGGAGTCTTTCTAAGGAAACCTAAGCCGTATTTACGCTTGGAAACCCAAGGCACGAAGAAAACCACGAAAACTCCGAAAGATTAGGCCGACGGGCGCGATAGGGTTCGAACCCAGCACCTCCCGTCTACCAGCTTCGAGAGCAGAACCTCTCGGCTACTGTTTTCTTTTAAATAGAAACTAGAATTTTTTTATGTAAAATGTCTTACTGATATTTTTACTATCTGCAATTAATTCTTCATTTATATGTGTAGTATTCGCAGATACGTAGCACAATTCGTAATACTGATAAGATGAAAATATTCTATGAGTCCCTAGTGTGTAAGGACTCACATTTTGAAAACATTTTATTCAAAATATATGCCACTATATTAGAATAGTAATCATAATTTTCTTTAATGACAAATCATCTGTGATTAAATCAAATAAAGATTACTTGTCAGAAAAATTGATAGCTATTTTGAATATAATGTTTCCCTATCATGGCAGTAGTGACATCAGTCTGCAGAAACTGTATGGCATTCCAGTATCTAAAAAAAAGAAGAATTATATGTATATTTAATTTTGGTAAGATGACTGTTTAAATAGGGGTATGGAATTTATTGATAACCATAAATTGTCTAATAAATTGTGAGAAAAGTATCTATTCAATAATCATGTAATCTATTGAATAATCACGTGATTTTTTAATAACTCTTGGTTGATTGTATATTTCTAAGTAAATTGTCTCACAATGTTTGCCATATTTATTAATTTTAGAAAAAATACTTTATTGTAATTTTAGGATGGTTTTGTATGTTTACTATAGAAAAAAGCCCTTTATTCTTACATGTAACGAAGTATTGGTGAATTTTTTTTTTCAGATTTGTAAAGTCAATAAAGTTATAATTAACATATTCAACAAGCAATATAAATTTATATTAAATGTATATTTCTTTTATTTAAATACAAATGAAATTGTAGAAATAATGTTAAGTCTTCATATAACGTTTATCAATATATAAATATTAAGAAAAAAAAAAGAAAATGCTAAATAAATGATGTAAGATTAGCATCAAACTTTTAAAGTTTCTGATGTTTTTTTAATCAATTTTCAAGAATTATTTTTTAAGTGTATCTACTCCCTAAAATTAGAGTATAAAGTTTTAAAGTAATAGTTAAACAAAATACATATAAAGAACAAGATAAATGTTTGTATAAGTTTCTATACAAACCCTTTCCCTTTCTATAAGTAACCCGTCTATAACTATAAGAAGTGTAAATTATTAAATATTTAAGGGGACAGCGGACTTTCAAATTCATAAACCCGTTCCCTTTCTATAAGTTTTAAAGTATTTTTAAAGGAGAGTTGTTGTTTTATTCGAATATTTAATTTTACTTATTTCATACTTAAGAGTTATGTAATACACATTAAGAGGAATTTTTTGTGATGTTTAATGTAAACATAAAAATACAATAAAAATTAGTTATAAACTAACATTAAAGGAAGTACTTTTAAAATAATAAAATTGTTTTACTATTGGGATTGATAAAAATTCTATTTCCGGAACCGTTTAGCTCTTACGTGTAAAAGATACATATTGAGAATTGTGCCAATCAGGTAGCCACAATTCTTAAATTAGTTCAGAATGTAACTCGTTTGAGCCTAGTAAAGGATTGTAGAGTATATGTCATACAGTTATATTATATAGTATTACAGTTATATTACATAGTACTTAATTTAGCATGCAAAAACACATCAGTTTTTTTTTCTTTTTTTAATAGCGGTTTGTTATTTTTATACAAATCTATAACTGTAAGCAGTGTAAATTATTAAATATTTAAGGGGACAGCGGACTTTCAAATTCATAAAATTTGACAAAGAAAAATATGTTAGGGTGGAGTGAAAAAAAACAAAACAAAAATCGGAAAATCAAAATGCATCATCTCGCAAAATTTGTGTACGGTCCTCAGTAATAAAATTACACTGTTAAAAATATCGTGAAAAATTATCTCTGTTTTTAAAGGCTATCTATTTTCTAACCAATGAGAACGATCTAAAAACGCCTCTGGAACATTCTCATTGGTCAGAAAATAGATAGCCTTTAAAATCAGAGGTAATTTTTCACGATATTTTTAACAGCGTACGCAGTTTTTTCGAAATCCCTTTGATTGCAAAAATTTAAGGGCGAATCATTCGCTGTTATCACATCCAATGGTTGTTTTCGTTTTTGATTAAAGAGGATCAGTTAAACATTTGAAAAGAAGCTAAAATAAAATGAATTAAGTATTCAAAGTCTTTGTCTCCCGATATTTTAAAACAATATCTATAACAGTAGCCTAAATCATGTGACTAACATCAATAGTTCCGGTCGGAACACTTCGTTTTTATACTCTAGGTGCCATTTTGATACTTTAATGTTATCCAGGCACAGGTGATAAGTCGCCAAATATTATTCTATCCCCATCATTTCATCTATATTATAATAGTTCAAGTCATCAAATGCCATAAACAAATACAGTCTGATCCCTTCGACTTTCATATGAAGGTTTGGCACAAATGTCATATATTATTATCATATAATATTGGCGCGATTTTTTTCCAACGCCGATTTGGGGAAAGCATCAACAGAATAAACAACAACATCCGGTTTACCACATCAAGCAAAATAACGATACTTTGGCGCCAGTTAAGTACCCGTTGCGTATATGACATTGGCGTCAGAAAAAAAATCGCGCCAATATGGGGCCGTATATGACATCTGTGCCGAAAGAAAAAAAAAACCGGGTGCAAATCTCGTCAATATCTTTTTTGCAACTCGCCAGTTAGAATTTTTTTATTCTTCGAGTGGTAAATTAAAACATTGATTTGAAGTTGAAATTAAATGTCATAGTTTGTTACATAATTTAATATTTCGCCAGATGTCATATACGCACCGCATGTTTGGCATAATTTTTTTTTCACGAAAATTTGGAGAAAAACTCGTTTTTGAATACCAGTTACATATGTATTTTTGGTACTACTTAGTTATTCCGTCGACCAAAAATCTATCGCAAACTACAAGATTAAATGCCAATAACGGTTGATCGAAAATGTCACATTCACTTGACTTCTAGCAAGTTACACATGTTTACGTCATCAAATGATTTTCATTTCGGCGTTTTATTTTTATATTTATTAATGTTATACTAATTTATTTGTTCTTTCGTTATTTAAAATAAAAATTTTGTCAATCTGTACAATTTGGCGAGTGGTTTGGCGATTTATATAATTTGCGAAATTAGTTGACGGAATAACTACGTTGTACCGTATTTTTTAATTATTTTCTATCATTTTCAAAAGGAAATAGCAAAAAAATAATTAATAGCTATAGAACAAAATAACTTATATAAATTAAAAAAAGAAATAAAAGTAAATAAGCATTTATTATTAAATAAACGACAATAGCCATGTCAATCAAAATAATACCATTTTTGCGCCAATTAGGTACCCCAGTGCGTATATGACATCTGTGCCTAATATTTTTTTTTTTTTTTTTTTTTTTTTTATATATAAGAAAGAAGTGAAAGCCATCAATTTAAATGTTTCATTTTTAAATAAAGTTTCGTATTAAATAAAATGATAACGAAATACAAAAAAAAAAAAAAAAAATCATTGTCCTTAGCATAGTCTTAAAGGAGGCCAAACTGGTCGCCAAATTAATTTAAAATAGTAACCTTTTCTGAATTATGAAAAAAAAATATCTGTTATGATTAAAATTTTAGTTACCATCATTAGAAAAATGTATTTAAAATTAGAAAAAAATTAATATTTCGAAAACTAATTCGAATTTAGAAATTCTAATATCAGTTTTGAGATCTGTGGATCAATACAGATTTTTGGTGTTAATTTCATCTCAAAGTATTCCATATTTTAGGAGAAATCGCAGTGAAACATAATCAGTTGTTTAATCAGTCGATTCAAAGAATCGATACACATTTCAGCCGTTTCATATATTCGTTTCATAAATTCGTTTCATTAGGATTTTATGTATATAGGGTAGATATATATTTTTAAATTGAAGAATTATGAATATCGATGCTGAAATTTATCTGATGCAAACAGAATTTTTTAATTATGACGTTTTTTCTTTGAGATACAAGTTTTTATATTGAAAAAATTTTGTATATTTATGCAGTTAGTTTAACACAAAATGATGTTTTCTCAAAATTAAATAAATCGTACATTTCTAACGTACGAAACATTACATGCGTATTCCTAATTATCAGATTTCGTTGACATTTATACTATATACCCTCTATAGTCTATACAGTAATAAACTAGCCGTTAGTGGCAACCGTAATACTTACCCACCATAGATATGCATAATATAAAACATGAAAATAAAACATATGTAAACTATTTATAAAATGCATTGCAATTCAAAAATAAAATTTAAACGTATATTTGAATATTTTAAATATAAAGTAATGCTATGTTACTGAATTGCGGGTACTACTTGATTATCCCGTCTACCAATTTTGACAAATAATATAAATCGCCAAACTACTCTCAAAATTATACAAATTGGCATAATTTTTATTTTTTATAACAAAAGAACAATTAAATTTGTAAAATATTAATAAATATTCAAATAAAACGTGTTTAATATCAAGTGAATGTGCCATTTAAGATAAGCTATTATTGGCATTTAATTTTATACATTGGCGCTAGTTTTTTTGATAGACGGGATAATCAAGTAGTACCGAATTGCGTAAAAGAAACATCCTTATAACTCCAAAAATGATAATCATATTAACTAACAGTTTACTGTGACGGATTAAGCATCTCATTTCCAATTAAAATATATCTGGGAATTGAATTTTGAATGAAATACAGGGTCATGAATGATCGAAGAGTGTGGAAGAGATGATTACAAGGGTCTCGGCAACTAAATATCCGATTAACTTCATTTTTTATGCAAAATTTATGTTTTTTTATTGTCTGTTATATTCACTCCTTAAAATGAACAATTTCGAAAAATTTTACATACCTTTGATCAGAACGAATATTTCGAGAGTCCAAAAAAAAATATTTCCAAATAATCGAGGTTACTAATATTCAATAGACTTCTTCCCATTATTACATACGAAGTACACACCAAATTTCAATTCTCTATCTCAATTTGTCCTGGAGATAGAGATTTTACAGACACACATACCAATTGTTTTTTCAAAATATATGTTTATCGGAATCTCCAGTGTCTGAGACGTGTAAATTCATCAAAAAAAAAAAAAAATCTTTTCGATATTTAAAACGATTACAAGACTTACCCTATGCTACATATGATGGTTAAGTAATAAATGTTATCATAAAAAGTTCCATATCAAGAATGTTGAAATATTGAAATTTATGTGCATATAAAAATCTACAGTTCTTTTTTTAGAAAAAACAAAGCATAATTATAAAAATAATTTTTTTTTTGTACATATATATTAAGTGAACTTTTACAAATCATGTGAACTTCCATTGTAATTTACAAAAAAAATTATGTCATAAGTAATTAATATGATATTTTATGCAAAAGAAATGTATTCGTAGCACTTGGATATAAGACATTTTTTGTTATTTAAAAAAAATAATAATAAAAATTGAACAATTTAAAAACTATTATTTGAACACAGAATTTTGAATATAACTACTATTTGAGCTTTTCATTAATAAGTCAACCAATTTTCACACGGATATATTGAAAATAGAAGGATTTTTGTTTTAATGTCCCCTGTCTCCTTAATAAATATTATATCAATAACAGAAAAAAATAAGTCTTTTGATATAATTTTACGTTTTTCATGAAAGAATGTCTTCAAGTTAAAATTCCGAAATAATTAAATCGAGCATTATAGAACTTTCATTAACCGAAGCAATATATATTCTATTCATTGAATAACTCAATAAATTGTTATACAACATAGTATTTATCGCATGATAGAAAATATTGTTTTATATTAATCAAAGTAAACCCCATGAAAAACGTAAAAATGCGCAATCGTTGAAAAGCGATGTCAATGAAATGCAACGTTCTATACTTATTTCGCTTTTACGGAGAATTACAAGTACATTTCAGGAATTTAAACATAAAGAAATAGAAACTTTCAGTCAGATATAAGGTTTCATTACTGACAGCGTTTGAAGAAATAGCTGACATATTTTTGTCTGCTGATCCGATGTAGCAACACAATAGAAATTGCTTAGAACGAAATTGACATGTGAAAAGCGAAAAAAAAAAACATGAATCAGCTTTTCCATTTGCTAGAGTTTTTAATATGTGTAAACATTTAAACACGTTCATTTCTCTTACTGATTAGGAAAGATTTTATATAAAAGTGTTATGTCATACAGTAGTAAAATATATATTTTTCATTTACCCAAAATGAAGGTGTTTTAAATTTTAATATATGGAAGAGGGTAGGGTATTATGGAATCTTTGGATAATATGCAATACTTGATTACCTGAAAGATACGATTTTACAGCCAAGCCTAAATCCGCCGTAAGCCTTCCTGGTACACCTATTGTGCACTGCACTCAGTTCTGTTTGATTACCTGTTGTTAGAGCAACACAGTGAAATAAAATTTTATTCTAAATGTTTGCAGTTTTTTGCAGGTAAATTAGATAAAATACGCTTTAATTATAAAATCTCACTGCCATTGATGTTAACCAAGTTTAGTATAATCTTGAACAGTATATTTATTTCTACTTTAGTCAGTTTTCCTCCACGCTAAAGAATTGACAAATGAAGAGATTATGTTCCTCAAGGGGGTTCCCAGTAATAAGGAATATCAGCTAGACAACAGTTTCAAGACGAGTCTAAAAATTAATACAATTTTTCAAAGAACCTGATGATTTATACCTCATGTAGTAACGTTTACTCCTTAAATCATTTTGGTTATTCATGTAAATCGGGATTTTTCTTACAATTTTACGATTCATACTGAAGCTGTTCTATATTACTCGACTGATTGTCATTACCGAAAGTGATTAACTTTTTTTTAAACTACTAGGAGGGCTCCAACCCCTACTCGCTACGCTCATCAACGCCCCGCGTAATCACTTCGCGACTCCGAACGATATCGCGAATCAAAGCCTATTGTCTAGCCAACCCCAGACGAAAATGTTTCGCTTTTCCATTCTGGATCGCTTTGCGATTCCTCATTTTCTATGCATTCAATTTTTAAATTCCACCTGGTATAAACGCGCTCCTCCTCAACTCCTGACGATTTCATTTCCTTATCCCCAAATAGGTAATCATTAGATCTTACAGAATTTCATAATTAAAATTATTATTAAATATAAAATCATTAAAAAAGATAAAACTTATAATTTATTTGAATAATTACAAATTAAATAAAAATTATATATATAGTGTTACGAATAATGCAAATAGGTATTGATTGAGTTTAAAAACAATGTAAATAGTTCAACTAAGCTCTATTCATAAGCTAATGTTAGTTTTTGTGGCATTGAGATATCGCAATTTGTTGATTTTCTGCAAGCAAGTAAACCCTATTCGATTTCAATAGGTGTCTACGGAAATTTGGCGAAATACTGGAAATAGCACTAAGTTGGCGTCACTTTTCACAACTAATTTTGGTCGCCAAATTTGGCAATATACTGCCAAGTTGGGGACAATCTTTGCGATGTTTGGCCACAGAGCTGGGACCCCTCCTTTGGTAACACCCCTTATAGCGTCAGAAAGCTCTGATCAATATGCTGCGTTTCATGATATCTACGCAGATTTTCATTGGTTCATTTCCAAAGCGTTACTTTTTTTCTATATATACAAGGATGTATTCATAGGATGGTTGACTTAGAAATAAAATTTTAAATGTATTGCATTATACCGGAAGCATATAAGCAACCTTTACATGAATAGGAACATGGACAAAAATCCTGCGCTGTGATTGGCTGATCGGTTCTTTCATCTGTTTAATCAGGTTTTAAAAGGCGTTTCTTTTGTTGATACTTGTCATAAAGAAGCCTAATTATATTATGTACAAAATATTATAGTCATACAAAAAGTGCAAAATTAAAATTACAAAGAAGTAAACATGATATTTTTAGAAGACAGCTGGATGGTTCGTTTTGTATCTCAAATGACTATTGAAATGTCCATTTTTATTTAAGACTGGTTATACTAATCACTGAACTAGCAATTATACACTTAGAGACTGAAACGAACTATGCACTTTGCAGCCTCCAATCACATTCCAGCAGGACTTTTTTATAGTATTGTATTGAAATAAATTACCTCTCGTACAGCGATCATTACGTATTCTTGCAGCTACGTTGTAAACATGCATATAACGCATTGTAAATATTAATCTAGCTAATGTTGAATTTCCCGAGTTCATTCGATTTTGAGTTGCTTTATCAGATACGATAAACAAAATTATAAAACGGAAGCAAAAAATCGTCCATAAATTGATTTTTTTTTTTTTTACTTCGTACATGTAAATAACCATGTTTATCAGCCATAAAGCCATGGCATTACTACTCTCCTTCAGTACATCGGAAAACGTGACCAGGACGAGTGACTTAGCCCATACTATTATCCAATAAACTCACAAGATTCTTTCCCATGTCTCTATCCGTGTAAAGGTTGCTTATATGCATACCGGAACTTCGCAATACAACCATAAAAATAAAACTCACCGTATTTTCTATTCTGTTCCGCATTAGGTTTCGCACTACATTTGTATAAGTATAAAAAAATACTTAAAAAATTTATAAGTTTCTGGAATGATTGATTATAATGAAATTGCCTATGTGTAAATAGAAGAAATAAAGGACATATATACTAACTAAAGGACATTTCAGACAAAATCAACCACTGATTTTAAACAAAATATGACTGTATTTTCCTGTACGGTTTCTTTTATTAGGATTTCTTCAACTAATTAAAAAATAATAATAAAAATATTTTACATTATTAAGTTTACAAATCTTCATGTATTTTCACGTTTGAAAACAAGCATGTGATATAAAAATTATTTAATGGAGGCTAAGGAAAACACGAGTTAAGTTAATTAACTGTGATGTAGTTTTAGTGGATTACTGTAGCTACTTATACCTGCACCTTTCTTTGATTGTCTATTTTAATAATATTTTAATGCATACTTAATTATAAATAAAATCGTTAATCTATTGAGAGATAATATTATTCAACGCGATATTAACTAAGCTTTTAAAAGATAAAATGATTATTATAAAATATGATATAAAAAAATCAAAATGTCTCTGAATATATATTGAGTGGAAACTAAATTTTTCGTGTGTTAGATTTTCACTAGAAAATACTTTTTTATCTTACTATCAGTCAAATACAGTCAATCTGAATGTACTAAATAACGCGTGGAAAATTACTAGGAATTTGAATCATTTTACAATAATTTTGAGAAAACACCCAAACGCTCGTTTGAATTTTCTTTAAAAAACTAGTTGGATGTGTCAATCCCAAAACTTTCTGCTATCTTATACATAATATTTCAAAAACTATTAACACGTGTTAATACTTCAATATTTTTAGTTCAATACTATACCAACTCTGATTTTCATCTTAAATTTCTACCTCAGTCAATTAAACGGACTAAAAACGAGTTAATAAATATCATGATATTCGTTAAAATTAATAGTTTTTCCTTATTCTGTTGTTATCAGATGTTTGCGAATAGACGGCTTAGCAAAAAGTGAGTTCCCACCTGTGCACGAACCGCCGATGGACAACAGAACTATAAAAAATCAAGAAAAGCTTACAAAAATCGCTATCACATAGCCCCTTTAACGCGCAATATTTCCAAATTCAAGGAGGAGCTGTTGGCCAAAGCCAAAAACATGCACGAAAAAATTTGGCAATTGTATGCATAATTTTGTACACTTTTCGATGGTAAAATAAAGAAAATGGCACAAACATCGCTATTACAACGCCCCCCTTCCGGCAGATTTTTTTCAAATTCAGGGACGACTTGTTTACTATAGCCAGAAAGGTAAACAAAAAATTTCGTTCAATTCTATGCATAACTTCATACAATTTTCGATGGTACAATAATGAAAATGGTAAAGACATCGCAATTATAGTGCCCTTTTCCGGCGGAATTTTTCCAAATTCAGAGAGGACCTTCGTGCCATGACCAAAAACAAACACAAAGTATTTGGCTCAATTCTATGTATAACTTCATACACTTTTCGATGGTACAATATTCAAAATCGCACAAAATCGCTATAACAGCGCCCTCTAGCGGCGATTTTTTTTCCAAATTCAGGGAGGACCTGCTTGCCATAGTCAAAAACCTAAAATACAAATTTGGTTCAAATCTATGCATAGCGTCATACAATTTTGGATGATACAATATTCAAAATCGCACAAAAATCGCTGTTACAGCGCTCCCTACCGGCGAATTTTTTCCAAATTCTGGTAGGACCTGCTTGCCATAACCAAAAACTTAAAATAAAAATTTTTATCAATTCTATGCATAACTTTATACACTTTTGGATGGCACAATATTCAAAATCGCAAAAAAATTGCTGTTACAGCGCCCCTACCGGCGATTTTTTTCCAAATTCAGGGAGGACCTACTTGCCATATCTAAAAACTTAAAATAAAAATTTGGTTCAATTCTATGCATTACTTCATACACTTTAGGATGATACAATGGCGGCAGTAACACGGACACATGGACAGACAGACATTTTGTATAAGCATGGTTTTTGGGATCTCTGACCCCTAAAATCCGTCGAAAACCGGAAGTCGAAAAAAATTTCGATTACAGTACTTTCTTCTATTGAAGATAGGAGAAAGTAAAAATGTATCTATTTTCTTTCATGTCACCAACTGTTAGAGAAAGATTTATGTTTCATGAAAAATTCTATATACTTTTTTTCAAACTAAAATGTATTCGAGGAAATTTATATAAGCGGGTATGAGTAACACAAAAAAGACAAAAATGGTTTATAATTTTTTTTTTTTTTTTAATTCTGCATAGTGTTTGATGCATTTCACAACAGAATCGCATAGAAAATAAATTTATTTTGAAAAATTACTTAATATGCAAATGTGTCCATAATTACTGTATATGTGTAGAATAACAAGAAAATACTGAGGAAGTTGGGGAAATATGGAATAGTCTGACAATATGATACTTCAATATGTGGAACGTACACTACGGCAGCCAAGCGTAAAACAGTGAAACGACTTCCAACGCAAAGGGCCCCACCAGTGGCCGAGAGGTTCTGCTCTCGAAGCTGGTAGACGGGAGGTGCTGGGTTCGATCCCAATCGCGCCCGTCGGCCTAATCGTTCGGAGTTTTCGTGGTTTTCTTCGAGCCGTGGATCTTCCATTCGTTAATACGGATTAGGTTCCCTTAGAAAGACCCCCACGTAGGGCACTCCCCCCGGGCCTATATCCCTCGTGTAGATAATTGGCCGTCAAAAATCAACCCAACCCATCCAACGCAAAGGTGCAAAGTTCCAAAAAAGTGCAAAAACCATGTTTTTTACAATAATAAAAAATATATATATCTAAATATAGCAATAAAATTTCTAATAGAAAGCAATAGCTACTCCATGACATTAGTAGTAAAACAGTAAAATATATTATGGTGACGTCATACCTTTTACCGCCGAAAATGGGTCAAAGTTTCAAAAAATTAAAAAAAAAATAATTCTTCGTTTTCCTCATTTTTTATAATTTATATAATTTTTCTAGATTTTTAAAGTTTCTAAATGACATAAAAAGGCATTTTCTGTTGTTAATTTCACGCAGATTATCTCTGTAATTCTATGAAAAGCATCTCACTATTATAAAAACACCAATAGATGCTTGCGCATTTTTTTTCTCTCTCTGCTAGAGAGAAATTTTTCACTTGGTTAATTTTTTTTTCTAAGATACTGTCTTTTCTCTATACTTCAAAGGCTCAAAAGATTAGAGACTCTGCCTGATTAAAGAGGTGGCAAAGTTTCATCGCCGTGAAGCCGAAGAACATACCTCTATGAGATTTGAACCAGATCCCATTTATTATGGTTATCTAACCTCATCGTCTGACAAGGCGCCTTCAATATGCAATAATATTGTACATTTTTTGAAGAAAAATGAAATTGTAACTGCCAAAATAATTGCAATTGGACGTGATGGAACAGTATTTAACACAGGAAGCAAAGGCTGCGCAATAAGTGTGCTTGAAACAAGTTAAAAAAAAAAAAAAAAAAAAAAAAAAAAAAAAAAAAAAACACGTAAATGGCTTCATTGCCCTCACTCCATTGTGCTTCCTCTGATATATCTTTTCGAACATTTTGAGAAACAAACGGCGGGTCCTAGGTCATATTGTAACACAATTGGTAAATACGTTGCAATTTGCAAATCTTTACCTATTGCAAAATTTCAGCCAACTGCATCTGATCTCGTAGATGTTGGTAAAGACGATTTGTCAACTGAACAGAAGTATATGTTTGAAATATTGGAAGGTGTTTCAATACGCGAGAGTTCAATTGATCTTTCTTGCTGAAGACCTGGACCAATATATCAGGCAAAGTGTATCATGTTGAACAGATAAACCCTCCTCTCATCTTTTCATAAAAGTTGAGTACATACTGAAAGGTTACTGCATCGGTTGTTTCACAATTAAAATAAATCTATCATCGTTCCATGTTGCTCAGAATCTGTGAACTATAGTTAATAACTTCCGTTACTTTACAGACCATTGACTAAAGATTAAATGTCCTGTATTTTCTAGAAATACCTATTTCACAAACCAACACTATATCCCTCATTGGAATGCCAGCATATAAAGGAGGTAACATGAGGACCATGGCCATGAAGAGAATTGTGAAAACAAGAAGTTTAGTGTACTCGAATGATGCCATTCGACAGTTCGTCATTCCAGACTTGAACTTTGCAGCTAAATTTCGTCTGTATTTAATAGACTGGTAGTACTGTAAACAAACGGAACCGTCTGTTACGGTTTCTCTATCGACTGATGATCTCACAAGCCTGGTGAATTTAAAAAGTTCGATTAAATATATCAGCTGTTTTAAGTTTCACTCCGTTATTAGTGAAATGCGTGCAATTAGTAACCGAAGTTGCTGTTGAAGTTTGTACATCAGATAAATATTAGCATTTCGAGGAATAATGACGGCATTTGAAAGCTAGTCACATTATAAAATTAATTTACATTAAATACTTCCTCCTTTGAACTTTATTGATTCAGTTTTGACTGAACATCTTTGTATTATCCATATATATCCATTATATATATGTATATATCCATTATATAATTACACTTCATCATCTATTTCCAACTACTCAAATTAAAATAATAAATTTAGCTTCAATCCATAACACTGACATTATAAAAAATAAAAATGGAACCTATGACTTGTAACTCAAAATTAAGTATAATACCACTAATTCACTAGCACATTACGGACGATTAACCCATATAAAACATATGAAAAACCACCAAATTTTGATACAAATACCTATTAAAGACAAAATATACAAATAACCAGCGAAATAATGTTAAACCATTAAAAGACGTGTCATAAACAAATAATAGATCAATTGGATGGATGTATCTGGAAGCTTATAAAGCATTTCACATCATCAATATATATATAACCATCTAACCATGAAATAAACATTACCAAACGCTAACAAAAACTGTGAAATTATGAATAATATGACATTAACAAATTAACAAAAAGAGAGATCTCCCCAACATACTGAACATAGATTCCACAAACGTAGTAAAAAGTTGCAGAAATTGAATAACAGAAATGGAATAATGGAAATTTGTAGAACTTAGACAGAATTGTCGGTTCCCAAATGCCTAAAGTTCCACAAATACAATGTGTGGTTTCATCTTCATATTAGCCATAAATTTGCTAAATAATATTAATTTGGTACAACCACACACGTAAAACAAAGAAATAAATCGAAAATATTATTTTTCATGATGAATTTATTTGTGCATTTGACTAGACGTTGGTAAAGATAATGTTGATGTACTACATTCTTTACACTAGGTATACATTTGAAGCACAAGAAATTTGATATTATAAGTTATGGACATATATTTTATGATTTCGGGCGAAGATAAATGCATTTTTATTTTAAAAAAGGACCCAACATATTTTATCTGAAAATATAATTTGAAATTGATGTAAATATTTACATTATGACTCAAAGATATTTATCCTTTTTGTATTTAGCCAAGTAGTTGTTTGAAGAAATATCTGGGGAGATGCGATAAGTATTATAAAGCGCTCAAAATCATATTCCATTAAATGTTATTTCCCACAAGAGACGAAATATTTTCATGTTTCTTTCACATATTTTTTCTGTGTTTATTCACGACACCCTTGGAGACATCTCGAAAGCGTTTACAAAAAATTGTAATAAAAAGAAAAAAAAAATATTTCTTCATAGTGGGTGTATTTTATTTTCAGCAACCTAAACATTATACATAAAATAAATATATATTTTAGACTTTTTATTGTCTTAGCATAAAAATCCATAATATTACTGCATAAATATAAATTAATTCTTTACGTATAATTTTGCCAGTATTCCAGTAGAAAACAAAAGAATTTACTCTTAGATAAAATGAAAATGTGTGCGTGCGTGTAATGTTATCGCAGTAATCGAAGAGTAAAAGTCTCCATATTAGTTAATGTTATGTGGACTATTTTAACGAAGCAGTACTGGTACACCTCATCAATCAGGCATCCACTGACTAAAAAGTGAATCTTCGAGATCCAATCACATAAATATTTCAACAGCAGTACATCATGATAAAAAAATAATCCGTTAATCAAAGCTAATGTAATCAATCCATTCATGTATACTTAAACATATATTGATTTTACAGCATAATACTGGCAGCTGGGGTGGCAGTTTATAACTATAAATGCAACAGTAATAAGCAGTAAAATTAGTAAGTAATATACCTTTAAGCAGTAATATACGGTTTAAATCATTTATATGATGGTATATTACTGTTTATTTTACGGTTATAAACTGCCACCTCAGTTGCTAGTATTATACTGTAAAATCAATATATTATTATTATTATTATTATTATTTTACAGTGTACCGAGTGAAAATTAATCAAAGTAATTCTAGAATATTGGTGTTTCCCAATAAACAAATATCGCACAGTTATAATTCCAACTTCTTTACTACATGATCATTCAGAAGGATCGATCACTCTCAAAACAACTGTTAGGTTGAAAATATTATAATTCAAACTGACTTTTTTCTTCCGATGCGCAGTTACGTTTCAGAAATCAAAATCACTGAAAAAAGTTCTTCTGAACCTGGGAAGAGAAGATTTATAGTGAGTGCGCATGAATACATAAATTTGCATTATGACAAGGGCAATTAACCAATGACAAACACTGAATGCGCGGATTTAGATAAATCATTGTGATTCGGTTTTACTTTAAATAGCAGAAAAGTCGTTAGAAAAATATTCGAAAGAAAAATTAAAACAGACGAATTTTGAAAGGAAATTTTAAGAGGATATTCTGCAATGGCGCAAAGCCAAAATGAAAATAAATAATCCTATGTTATTGAAAAGAGAAATAATTTAATGATATTTGCAGATAAAACTAAAATATTCTTTAGTTAAGCTAATAATTAAAATATTCCACATGTCAATACACACACACACACACACACACACACACACACACACACCAATACCGTCCTACCCGCCCTCGTCAATAACTAAACATTTTACCGACGTTTGGAATACCCACCGAAATTTTATTAATAGCATTTAAATATTGTTATAGAATGTTAAGATGTGCAAAATATACATATGAACACCAAAAAAATTTCATTCGAAGAAAATTTGTATTTTTTAGAGCGAAAAGTTTGTGGGAGTAAAGTACAATTATTTAGAGTAACTCGAGTGTTACTCGTTTTGAAATTTTACACACTCAACCCGAGTAACTTAATCTCGAACTAAGATGTCCTGGGTGGTTACTCTATTATTCAATGAATTGCCTGACAAAGTGTATAATGTTATTGAAGCGTTTGAAGGACAATGCCAATTTTTCGAAAGGATGTTTTAAGCAATAGGGATGAAATCGTTATGATTTCGAGTTATTCATGCTTAATCATCTGCTATTGTTAATTAAAATAGTACTTAATTGACGCTATTATTAGTTATGGGTAGTAATAAATGATTATTATTGACAAGTAGTAAATAATTGACTTATTGACTGCGGTTAGTTAATGATTGATTAATACGATTTAATTAATGTCGTCTTTGAAAGAAAATTGACTCTTTTTTAAATAAATTTTGTGAACAAATATTAAATTTTGTTTAAAATAGTAAAATATATGTCATTGGCTGTAACAAATTCTTTAGGTAAGTCTTTTGAAGACGGTTGCTTGTTTAATTCGGTGCAATAATTGTAGAATGGTGTCTTTTTTATGCGACATGAAAGGATGTTTCATAGGGGGGGGGGGGGTAGGGGGCTTTGCTGGTTGGTGAAAATATATAGAAAATATAATATTTGCAATGGAGATGAAAGCGTTATGATATAAAAATATTCATGCTTAATAATTTACTTACATTTGATTAAAATGGTACTAAATTGACGCTATTGGTACGTAGAAAAATGTAAGTAATTGGTGAATATTTTTAATTGACAAATGTTAATCTGTAGTAGTTAACCACTGATTAATATTATTTAAATTATGTTACCTATAAATAAAAAAAATAAAGTAACTTATGCAAAAAATATTCTTTTGTTTTTAAATTAGTAAAATATTAATAAACTCGAACAGAATTTTAGCCAGATCTTTTGTTTACAGTTGCTTGCTTAATTTGCTTAATTTCATCATGTCAGGATTTTTCGAAAATCGTAAATT
This sequence comes from Maratus speciosus, assembly GCA_963932465.1. NCBI lineage: Eukaryota > Metazoa > Arthropoda > Arachnida > Araneae > Salticidae > Maratus > Maratus speciosus. Next base: position 125,819,171 of record OZ010795.1, on the reverse strand, counting down.
TCAAGGCGAAAAATCTGATACTATAAAATAGATGTAAAACTTTTTTATTGAGTTTAATTTTATTTAATTCAATAATTTATTCAATTTTTTGGCTTATACTGTGTTTTTTACAGCCAAACAGCTCAGGGGTCCGATGAGGTTGGGAGGGGAGGGGGGATCAATTTTAACTTTGAGCTTTTTAACTTTGAAATTTGCAATTTGAGAAAAATCTTGACGTGATGGTTTAAAATGAAGGTCATTTTCGGATTCAGCGCTAAAAAATACATAAGAATCAATTTTCAAAAGCTAAAAAACATGGCACAACCCAAAATTTGAAAGACAGTGTAATCTAGCGGCATTTAAAAATAAGTATATTTTTTAAAGAATTAAGGCTGTTGTTTTTCGTCCGTTTATTTAACAAAAATTCTGTTATTTTTATCCTCTTATATGTTCAGTACAAATTGTATATTTTGCAGTAATATGTCAGAATGATTAAAGATTTCAAATTTATATTGCAATGCTAATTTTACTTTCAACCATTTCTTTAATATAATCTGACGAAATTATATTTCTAGTAAATTTATGAATTACCCCTAATTTGCAGCAAAAATATTCTCCAACTTTAAACAGCTATTACTCGATCAATTTTAATCGTAGAATAACGGGACTCTTTTTGATTTACTAGTCAATGTAACAAGAAAATTTTACTAACTATAACTTATAGGACCGGGGACCTTATAAAATTTTAGATTCTGTAATTCTTCACTAAATTGTTTTTTCGCTTCAAACTTTTTTTATCTTAACTCTGAACCTAATTTTGACCACTTTTGTAATCGGAAGTATGCATCTAGGACCAACGGTTGCAAAAATAAAGGTCGGTTAGGTTATACTTGGACACCCTGTATATATATAACGACTTCTGTAAAGATTTCTGCTTAAATTTCACCCATAGGTTTAACATTTTCTTTCAAGTTTCTCTGTGTGACTTGTATAAGCTCTTCAGAAAATTATTGTTAAACTTTTTATTATTTGTTTTTTTTTTTTTTCTGGTATAATTTTATTAAAATAATACATGATTTTATTATATATTCAGATAAACTTCAACTTTAAAAATAAATATTAGAAAATCGACAGTTTTTCTTGTTCTTGTCGACATGCATCGATTATCTAACGAATGTTTAAATATTTGTAACAGATAAAGCGAAACATTATGATAAAGGAATACGACATTTTAAATTATTATTATTTTTATTAATACAATTAAAGGGTTTATTTATTTTCTTTCAAAAAAAAAAAAAAAAAAAAAAAAATGTAAGAATATTTTCAACTTTATCATATTCTCAGTAAAAAGTTCAGAAATAAAAGGATTATCAGAAACGGAACCGATTCATTAGGACGCTACTTCAGTCAAGCGAAAAGACCCGCTCGCTAATGCTAATCCTATGAGCGAAATTTATAAAGGTATCTCGTTCGCATTTCAATATTTTTAAATGATTTTTTTTTTTTTTTTTTTTTTTTTTTTTTTTTTTTTTTTTTGCATTGGGTATCTCAAATCGATCTGTACAAAGACAGTTGTTCCCTTTTTCGATTTTGTTTACAGGTATTTTTAATAAAGACACTTTCATTTTCGGAACCAGTTTTGAAAATGAAAGCATCCTCATAAAAAAAAGAAGAAAAAGAAAAGTGCGCAGTTAAACTGATGGCATTGAGCTCACAGGCTATTCACACTAATTGTTATTATAGTCTTATTTCAAAGAATAATGCCCCTCAAAAAATAAATGAAGAGGGATTAGACCAGTTTCCCCCCTATATACTTAACCAATGAACCTCTAAATCAAATGAAGGAAGCGCCATATCGGAATAAACTGGTATATCAAATTTGAAGTAGATTGAATAATTCTGCATGAAAAACCCATTTATCTAAATTAAGGGGTGACTAGCCTCCGTCCCCTTTTATACTTAATCAATAATCCTCCAAATCTAATCAAGGCACCTTCTTAACATAATATACCGGTATATCAACTTTGGAGCTAATCGAATAACTCTGCATAAAAAACTCATTTATCTAAATTAAAAGGGGGGATCTTGACCCCCTTTTCTCCCTTTATACTTAACTACTGAACCTCCAAATCTAATCAGGGAAGCTCCTTAACACAATAAAACGGCATACCAAATTTGGAGCAAATCGAACAATTCTATATAAACCCATTTATCTAAATTAAGGGGGGGGCTAGTCCCCTTTTTCCCTTTTATACTTAAGTAATGAACTCCCAAATCTAATCAGGGAAGTTCCTTAACATAATAAACCGGTATACCAAATTTGTAGCAAATCGAATATTTCTGCATTAAAAACCCATTTATTTAAATTAGGTGGGGGATCAGCCCCCTTTTCCCCCTTTATCCTTAAGCAATGAACCCCCAAATCTAATCAAAGCAGCTCCTTAACATAATAAACTGGTATACCAAATTTGGTGCAAATTGAACAATTCTACATGAAAAACACATTTATCTAAATTAAGGGGGGTAGCCTCCCCTTTCCCCCCCTTTATACTTAAGTAATGAACTTTCAGCGAAGCTCCTCAACATAATAAACCGATATACCAAATTTGGAGCAAATCGAATATTTCTGCATGAAAAACCCATTTATCTAAATTAAGGGGGTGACTAACCCCTCTTTTCCCCCCTTTATCCTTAAACAATGAACCCCCAAAACTAATCAGGAAAGCGCCTTATCAAAATGAACTGGTATACCAAATTTGGAGCAAATCGAACAATTCTACATGAAAAACCCATTTATATAAATTAACGGGGGTAGCCCCACTACCCCTTTTATACTTAAGTAATGGACTTCCAAATTAATCAGGGAAGCTCCTTATCAGAATAAACGGGTATACCAAATTTGAAGCAAATCGGATAATTCTGCATGAAAAACCCATTTATCTAAATTAAGGGGGGCACTAACCCCCCTTTTCCCCTTTATCCTTAAACAGTGAACCCCCATAACTAATCAGGGAAGCGCCTTATCAAAATGAGCCTGGAAAATAAAATTGAAGCAAATCGGATATTTCTATCAAGAGTTATCGCGTTACTTACATACATACGTACGTACAATACAGAACAGGCGGGCACATAGGCTCTCAGGCTTTGACAGCCTGTGAGCTAAAAATAAATAAAAAGATAATAAAAAATAAAAAACGGCCTTTGTACAGATCGATTTCAGCTATCTAATGCAGAAAAAAAAAATCATTTAAAAAGTATTGAAATGCAAACAAGATACCTTTATAAATTTCTTCCATTGGATTAGCAGTAGCAAGCGGGTCATTTCGTGTGAATGAAGTAGCCCTCCCACATGTTTATGTGAGTATGAATGAGATCGGTTTCATTACGCATTAATTATCAAAGCTTATTTAAAATGTTTATTTAGATTTCTATAAAGAATAGATATCTTTCTGTAAAGAAAGAATAGAAGATATTACCTTTAAGGTTTTTGAAATGCTCAATGCAATACCATCATAGTTAAGTCTTAAGGTTGGTTGGTTGTATTTATGACGGCCGATTATCAACACGAGTGAAATAGACCCTAAGGGGGGAGTGCCCTTCGTGGGGGTCTTTCTAAGGGAACCTAACCCGTATTAACGCTTGTTAAATCTTAAGGCTGTTCTCAAATCCAAAAGGGCAAGTTTATGACATAAGTTTTAATTTATTTTTGTTCGGAAATGCATGAAACTAGCAATTTTTGTTGATCAAAAACAATATAATCGAACTGTTTTTTCCGTTTTTTTTTTGCAAACGCAATAGATCTTTCAGAAAATAGTGTCAAAGTGGACATTTTGAACCGAAGTTCCCGAAGAAAGCAGAAAACCAGTCAGCGAAGGGAGAAAAACGTCTTTGTTACGTGATCAAAATCGTTTATAACTCAATAGGTAATTTATTTAACAAAAAATGGAAAACACAGTTCGTTTCCAAATCGCTTCCATAGTTAGGCCTTCCAATTTTATATTTTTCCGTTAAAAAATGAATTTGTAAATGTGTCAAAACTGTTTGCGATTGTTGAGCAGAGCAGTTGAGAGCCTTAATAAAATAACGACATGACCCCCCCTCCAAATGAAAAAATGTAGAACCAATAAGATAAAATTTTCAACCCCATATAAACATTCCTGACCGATGGTCAATCCGAAATATTTGCTTTTTTTTTTTTTTTTTTTTGCCAGTTATTATCATTATGCGGCAATGGTATGCAACAAGCTCTTCCGCCCCGGGCGCCAAATGAAGTTCCTGTGGTGCTAGGAGAACACATTGTATTTTTGACAATAGAAAATGTTATTCGACCTTGGCTTCCTATATAAAAAATAGTTTGTTGTGGCGTGGTCTACCATTTCTTAAAGTTTGCCAGATCTTTTTTTTTTTTTTTTTTTTTTTTTTTTTTTTTAATCACTCTATATTGTTTAATTTTTATAGCGTTTGTGTCATTATTCATTAATATTATAAAATTACGATCAAAATCTTCTATCCTAAAATCAAATTTGGAGTTATTTGTATTTCGGAATTTCATATTTTAATATTACCCCATATATGTGTTATTAAAACAAAATGCTAATTAAACTTTTTATTGTTTAATTTTATTTTTCTGGTATTGACTAAATAAACATCGTCGGTTTAATACTGATGCTTTCAAAAGTTTGACATTGAATTTTTTACTAACAAAATACGAACTCATATGGCATTTTTAAGATAAGAAATTATATTAAAAGTATTTTTTAATTTGCTACTAAAAATATATTTAAAAGGTTTCGTATTTTTTTTTTCATTAGAAAAATCGCGTTTTTTAAAGTTAAATATTTTATAATATATATATATATATATATATATGTATATATATCAGGCCTTTATTATGAAAGTTTAAGTCTAATTTTAATTATCTGCTTAAATTTTAATACAGAATGTTATAAAATCAACATTTACAATTGTTATTGGGGCATACTTTAAAAAAAGGAAGTGTATTCTGAAATCAATTATACGTATTGCAATAGAATATGTGCATTCTTTGCGAGAGAAAAATACGTTAATACATAACAAAAACATTAATGGATTAACTCATAATACAATACATTACATTGAATGTTACTTTCCCCCTATCTGAAACACGGAGTAAGATACAACTGTTCTCATGATCATGGCTATTTACGTTTCCTGCCCATTTCTAGGAAATTTTAAGTCTGGCATTCCAGTGTGAGTGACCACGGCCAGATGTCGTCGTCAAGGTATGGGGTGCAATCGCTCTAGGCAAAAGAGCGGTTAGTTTTAGCCCGAAAACATATATTTTGAAAAGGGTTTTGGTCAGGAGAAAATAATATTTTGCCTTTTTCTACCTTTACAGAAGATATTCTTCGAAATTCTTTTAAAGAAAGAAAAATAAAATAGGAATCATAACCCTTTATTTTTTATAAAATGCATATAAATTTTACTGTAATTACTCAGATTTTAAAATAATATTAATAATTTTACATAACTTTTTTTTTTATATAATAGCCAACATCAGCAATTTTCTTACATATGCATTTATCATTTTATTTTTCATTTAAAATCTCGAAATATTTTCAACTCAATCATAAAAATTCCATGCATTTTAATTCAGATTCCATACAACTGATGATTTCTTATTAATAATATCTATAACAGTAATTATCTATGATAAAAAACGCGTTACATATCCCTTAAATCAGCTGTTCACACATATATAATCAGATATATATCTAATATATAAACAAGGAGGAAAAATCGATATGAATTAAAGGTTGGTTGGTTGTGTTTATGACGGCCAATTATCAACACGAGGGATATATTACCTAAGGGGGGGTGCCCTTCGTGGGGGGGGGGTCTTTCTAAGGGAACCTAACCCGTATTAACGCTTGGAAATCCAAGGTTAGAAGAAAACCACGAAAACCCCGAACGATTAGGCCGACGGGCGCGATTGGGTTCGAACCCAGCACTTCCCGTCTACCAGCTTCGAGAGTAGAACCTCTCGGCCACTAGTGGGGCCCGATATGAATTAAAATGCATTAATGTTTTACTATATACCTATTAATACTGAGGTTTTCAAGAGCGTGGGCCAAAAAGCTTTTTCAGATGAAAGAAAATGAAAAAAAAAAAAAAAAAAAAAATAGGTTTTCGTGAAACACACAATTTTTAGCAACTGTTTTATTTTTATTCTGTTGAAAGTTAGCGTGGTAAAACTTTTTTACACGTACAGAACAAAGTAAAATTTGCGAAATTATTACATTTTATCAAGGAATTTCGAATCGATTTTAAGCGAAATATAAATTCATTACTATTTTCAAGTGACCGCAATGTAAAAGAAAATTAGTATTAATTTATTATGTCGCACTTTTAACCCTATCAACATAAGGTAGATCAATTAAACTGTGATTTAAGCGTACACAGGGCCAGTATTATGAATCGGCAAACGGGACATTGGTCCATGATCCCATAAGCTTGAAAGGGGGGGGGGGGTCAATTGGCAGAATTGAAAGAAATTAGCTGTTGAGTTCCATTGTTTACATACTTTTATATCGTACAATAACAAGATAGGTAACTCTTAATCACCACTACTGTGTTCCAGAAACTAATATCTTTCTTGAAACTACCTCGCAATGCCCAAGAAAGGTATAACGCGATTTATGGGTTAATTCTATATCATGAAAATCACGTCTAAAAAATGTCCAATCACATATGCAATTAAACGTTATATAAGCGTGTTCCAATGTTTTATTTATTTTTTCCTTTTTGCCCTGCAATTGGAAACTCGCGCCTTTTTGCACCTTCACTAAGACGTTTTTACATCTAAACATGTGTAATTTTTAAATAGTACTATTTCGGGTGCCATGGAATTTATCAGGTTTTTTTTTTTTTTTTTTTTTTTTTTTTTTTTTTTTTTTTTAATATAACTTATACATATACATCCTTAATTAAAATTAATTCTTAAGCGAAAACATATTTTTCTTCACTGCTCTATGGCGAAAATCTTTACCTATTTTAAGAATCTTTTTAATAGAAAAATTTGAAATAAAATTCCATTTTCTGAAATTTGAGTTTAAATATAAATGCAAATTTTGTGCATTTATGAATAAAATTAACTTCGTGAATAGGCCGGTACAGAGTTTAAATTGTACCATTCGAGTAGAATTACAAACGTTTCACGTACTACACAACACAAGAATGGAGACCCAAACAGTATTTATACCCAGGGTTCACGCAGTGGCGCAGCCAGAATTCGGCTCTAGGGGGTGGGTGGGGGGGGGGTTGAGTTTTTTTATAAAGGTGTTCGCCGGTTATTTGAATCACCTGTTAATATAATCTGTCTTTTTAATGAAACAAATCATAATGCTTTTTACCCGCAGTTACATTGGTTGTGTTTCATTTAAACAGCGTTTACAGTATTAGAGTTAGAAAACATAAAATGCACCAATGAAATAACCCCAAACTAGGTTAGATTTATAAAAAGTGTTTAAAGATGATGAGGCAAACTTTAAGAGTTGTAAGTGTACAGTCCAGCAAATAATTTTTGCATAGAAAATAACAGAATTCCAATCCACTTGTTCAACCAAACATACACAGGATTTCATTCCAAGACAATCTCGAATTCTTGTTTTTAACCTTAATAATAATGAAGCCATTTTAACAAAATTTTCAATATACTTACCGTGTTTTTATCAAATGTAACAACATCACGAAAATTGGTGGAATTTATCATCATTTACGTCCATTTAGTGCTCAGTTAGGTAATCCATATTTTGGAATGTAGTTGATATTAAACATGGTATTTTATTGTTTTTTTTTTATTGTGCACTTCCAGTACTTTACATGACATCGAATTTGACATTAAGTAACGTAAATCTGTTGAAAATTTCGTTAAAACATCTTTATTATTGTTAAAGTTCTCTAAAAATATCCGGGTTCAAACTGAAGTTGTACCTGTACTAATATTATAAAGAAGTAACCTTTTTTTGTAGGGGTTACTTTTGGAACTACCGAACGGATTTAAAAAGATAATCGGTCGTGTGCGAACTTAACTCGCATACAAAGGGTTCCATACAAAATATCAGAACTGTTCAAAGATAATATTTACTTGCGTACATATAACAATATCACATGTCATAATTTAATTCTACTGGAATGAAAACCGATGAATATTTCTCCCTCTAAAACACAGACTTTGTACAAAGTTTAAACTTGGTAGAGAACCAACCACGCTTCGGAAAGAGGTCGCAGAGATTCTTACGAAAAGTCACTTGTAAATCATATTTCATGTAATAGTGGACAATTTTAAAGGAATAAAAAACAGTACGCTTAATAAAGTGAAACTTTTCTATTCATTTTTAAAAATAAAAGCATATTCAGACATAATTATTGAAATGATTTCTAATCGAAAAGTTTTTTCCTTATAAATGAATTATTTATTGAATTATAAGCAATTTTTGTCTCAAAATTACTGACTTTTAATGCCTTGGAATTATTATATGAATTATCTTTTTAATATTTGCCTTCAATAATTGAATTCAGTTGGAATAAAAAGTGCTGATCACTATGTTTCACCTAACCTAAAACAAAGATCTCATACAAAGTTTAAACTTGGCACTGTGCCAAGCAGGCTTCGAAAGGAGGTCAAAAATATCAACACTGTTTTGATCCGTACCGTTGTTTTCTACATGGGTTTTTAGTTAATATCTCGGCAAATTACAGACACATTTTTTTCGAAAATCATTACGACAATCCTTGGAAGATTCTACGTCGCTTAGGTACACCAAGTGCCCTCAACTCCCCCGCTGACCGCCAGAAAAATAAGACGCAAGAATGATCTTATAATAATTCCGATTTTACTTTTTTAAGCGTAGAGTGGAAGCTTAATAATAATGGCAAAATGATGGTGACTATCTCCGTTTCAACATAAGCTATATTTTACATCGGTAAAACAATAGCTAGAAACATGGAATTTGGCATGGTTGCTAATTTAGACACTTAAATGCATGCCCTGAACAGTTTTTTAAAAATTCGAAATTTTAAAAGGTGCAAGAGCAAAAAAACACTTTCTAAAATTACGATTTGTGTGATACATTTTGTATAGAAGGTTAGAATCTGGCATGGTGATAACTTTTGAAATGCATAAATGCTCAAGAACGGTTCCTAAAAAAAAAAAAAAAAAAAAAAAAAAAAAAAAAAAATTCAATTTAAAAAGGATGAAATGAGCGGAAAACGGTCTGAAAACGATCTAAGGCTAATGTCAGACGGACGTCTTTTTGCACGCTTTTTTACTTATGTATTATCCCTACAAATTGCTAGCTGCATTATATAGCCTTAATTATGATTTATTAGGAATTGTTAGAGCTAGATATTTAAGTTTGGCATGGCTGTTACTCTAGAAACGTAAATGATCGCCAAGAACAGTTTTCCAAAAATTCGAAATTAAAAGGATGCAAGAGCAAAAAAGTTCTAAAACTGCAGTTTCAGCGACATACACTATATGGCCAAAGGTGACCGGTCACTTGCAATTTTAGACGTTTTGTTAAATATATAGAAAAATACATGAGGAATTAACCTGAAACTGCAGGTGTGTAAACAGTATAGTATAGGTCATATATTTCCGCGAAGATTTTTTTCCCGAAACCCCATAGGGGATCGTCAACAAATTGAAAAGGAACCAATATCTTTTTGATAACTCTGTAAAAACTTATGTAGCAAAAACCTTCAAACTCGAGATTGTAAATAAATGGCTTATTGTAATATACTGTGTTCATTTTTATGATGATAGCATGTATACTCGTAGAGAAATTAAGGTTTTTATAAAAACAGTCCCATATTTCGCCAAGTTTTTTGCTTAAAATTTGCAGAGTTCTTAATATAAAAAAAAGTTATTTTCAGAAAATATGACAAACAACATTGTTCATAATACTCTGCAATCAGAATTGAAAAATAATAAAAATTGGATGAAAAATGAGGAGGTTTATTAAAAAATGTTTCACTGCGCATGCGCGAATGCAATCAAAATATAATGTGCATAATGTATTAGCTAATTATATAGAGCACGTTTTGTGATAGTCTAAAAATCATAGAATGAAAATTCTGAAAATTATCGTCGATAGAATAAGCTCGAAATCCATTGTTCCCAAAAAGAAGCAAAAAGATGAAGGGTTGTATCAAATATCTGTTAATTAGTGCCAAGATAGCGTACACAATATTACACGTACTACTATATTTGGATACAACCATTCATCTTTTTTGCTTCCTTTTGGGAACAACGGATTTCGAGCTTATTCTATTGACGATAATTTTCAGAATTTCCAAGCTATGATTTTGAGACTTTCACAAAACTTGCTCTATGTAATTAGCTCAGCGGTTCCCAACCTTTTTAGTTGTGCGGACCACCAATTTTGTAAAAATAACTTTGAGAACCACTAACTACTTAATATACAAGTTGAAAGTATGACAAATAGACACCTATATAATATAGTATATACACATGACGAATATATATATATATATATATATATATATATATTATGTCAGTAACTAGTAAAAGATGCTGTACATGAAGAAAAAATATTTTTTATAAAGAAAATAACTTTATTTATTGTATTCACTTAGCTATCACAATTATATAATAACTAAAAAAGCAATGATTAAAAAGAAAATCCTGAATGGGATTTTTGACAGTGTTTGTCCTCGACGATAATGTCAATATCTGGATTGAAACTAGATAGTTTTTGTCTCAAATCACTCCCGGCATTCATTTTATTTCTATATTTATTTAGAAAAAAAAAACTAAAGTTGAAAAGGCTCGTTTACATAGATAGGTTGTAGAAAAGACCATCAAGTGGAGGGGTGTCAAACTGTGCCCCGCCGGATACCACTAAAATTTTACAGTTATCTTTGCCTTATCTAATCGTCGAATTGCTGCGATTCAACTTGTCGACTATTTCTTTAAAATTTTAGTGGTATCTGGCGGGCCACAGTTTGACACCCCTGATCAAGTGTCTCAGTGCAATTTTGGTAATAGCTGGATAGTCTTGCCGAACTTGTATCCAAAATGTGACCAGTGGTGTTGTCTTAAAAAACGATTTTAAAGTCTGGTCACATGGTAGTTCAATTAACGAATCTTCTTCATTTGAAGATAATTTTAATTTTTTTAAGTAATTTTCTTCAAAGGGGTTTCTGATCCATTGTATTTCATCTTCAATTTTAGGGAAGAAGGTCCTAAAAAATATAAAAATGCTTTATTACTGCTTCAGTTAGTGTTGGTAGATTTCTCATTCATATGAATGATTAATAAAAGTATAAGACAAGTAACTAAAATTTATTAATTTTAAAAAGGAACTATTTGAAAAATTTACTAATTTTAAAAAAAAGTTACTGTTTTGGGAAAATAAATGTTTTTAATTACGCTTATTAAAAAATAATAGAATAAAATTAAGAAAAATAAATAACTTTAAATTACCTGAGGTTAGAGACCAAAGATTCGAGGTGTTCTTTTATAGTTGTAGCTGTTGTTTTATCAATTTTGACTTCGTTGGTTTCAAGAAAATCATGTAGGACTGGAAATGCGTCGAAGGAATCTTGCTCCACTTTTTGAGCCCATCGTTGAAGTTTCTTTATCATTGCTTGTATTTTGTCTTGCACAAAAAACTTATGAGCGTCCTTGCCCTGCAGAGTTAAGTTAAGACCATTGAGTGAACCAAAAATATCCGCCAAATATGGCAACCGTTTCAACCAGTTTTCATTGGTAACACAATCTAAGTAAGAATTTGCAAGTTTTCCATCATAATCTCCCTCCATCAAGAAACTCGTGAGTTCATCACGGAGTTCGAACAATCTTGTCAACACTTTGCCTCTCGACAGCCAACGAACTTCGCAGTGAAGTAGAAGCTGTTTGTGTTCACTGCCCATTTCATCACACAAAACACCAAACAGTCTGGAGTTTTTCTCCAAACAGTATCTAGAATTTCGAAACAAATCACACACTGAGGCATAGGATCTTCCTCAGAACCAGAAAACATAAACCCACATTTTAAAAAATCAGGGTTATATTTACGAAAATATATTTTAGTTTTCCTTGCTATTTTTTTTACAAGTTAGACTGGATTTCGCCTTCATTTCAAACTCACTATTTGTAGAAACAGATGTAGAAGTCCCTTCATCACTTGCCAACTTCGTCTTACGACAAGACCCCGTCTGAAACCAAGCATCTATATTGACGTGAAGTAATAGTAGCTCACAGTACATATAACTATATGATACATCAACAGAAAACCACAGCCACTGACAAAGGAGTCAATAATAAAAGCGCGTAAGTGGTGGAGAGAAGGGTGAAGAATGTCGGAGGGAGAAGAGCGTTGACGTTGATGACTGACGAATGTACGCCCAGCGATCAACCGTCAGCGCTTCTGTAGTGAATCGTCCCGAAAAACCTGTATTAGACCCCAAGATTCTATGGCCCAGTACCATGGTCCTCGCGGCCCACGGGTTGGGAACCGCTGAAATAGCTAATAAATTATGCACATTATATTTTGATTGCATTCGCGCATACGCAGTGAAACATTTTTTAGTAAACCTACTCATTTTTCATTCATTTTTTATGATTTTTCAATTCTGATTGCAGGGTGATATGTACAATAGTGCTTGCCATATTTTCTGAAAAGAACTTTTTTTTATAATAAGAACTCTGCAAATTATAAGCAAAAAACTTGGTAAAATTTGGGACTGTTTTTATAAAAAACATTAATTTCTCTACGAGTATACATGCTATCCTCATAAAAATGAACACAGTGTATTAAAATAAGCCACTTTTTAATAAACTCGAGTTTGTACGCTTTTGCTACATTAGTTTTTACAGGGTTATCCAAAAGATATTCGTTCTTTTTCAATTTGTTGACGGTCCCCTATGGGGTTTCGGGAAAAAAAATCTTCGCGGAAATATATGACCTATACTATACTATTTACGCACCTGCAGTTTCAGGTTAATTCCTCATGTATTTTTCTAGATTTTAATAAAACGTCTAAAATTGCAAGTGACCGGTCACCTTCGGCCATATAGTGTAGTTGGTATAAAAGCTTTGTTTTTGACATGGTACTTTTAAGGTATAATGAGAATGAGAATAATAAAAAATAATGAGAATATTCCACAATATATTCAAGTAACCGTTTTCTATTATAGCGAGTGACTATAAAGCTAAAACAGTAGATTTTTAACAATGTACTTATTAATTTAAATTAATGCATGATTAGCATAAAATTGTTTATAATTATATTTTATACAATCTAAGAAAATGTTTTACAGTTAACCCCTCTCTTTTCAAAATCCATACTCACAGACATATTATCTATAACTCAATGAAATTACAATAAATGCTTCTTTCCTACGTGACACGGGTGGCAATGCTTCTCCGAGAGAAAGCACCATTACTCGTTGCTACATTGCTAACTAATGGAATACATTCTTTAAATTGGTGTACAGATCTCCTAAGGAACAAATGGTTCGAAAGACACACTGATTGTGATAATTTGTTCAATCACAATCAAAAACAGCTTTTTACAACTTTATAGTTACTACTTTTTTAATTCTTATTTTACAAAGATTTTTACTTGTGTACGTAAAAAGCTTGGTCTTAGATATAATTGGGAGCAAAAAGCGTAAAACAGGGCGTTTGAAACTGAGAGAGATCTGCAAAGTGTATGTTTCATGTTCTTTCTGAAATTCGGTGGTCTATTATTGTTTCGAACATGGAACAAAGACACAAGTGCAATTAAGAAATGGCCCATTGTATAATACTTAAACTCACAGCGTCTGTGTGTCAGGAAATGGCCATTCTTTTAGCATAAGCCGTCTCGAAAAAGTGACTTAGTCCAAATAACCAATTTTCAAAAAACCAATGCATGTAATATGCGCTTCCACAGTTTTAAGTAGAATTTTTGCCGTTCAATTGAATCACTTTGCTGAATAGAGTTTGATTTCTCAAAGCGGCGGATTTCGAAAAACGCCTAAATGCTTAAAAATTAATTTTGGTTTTGATTCATATAAGAGGCAATTATAGTAATTTTTCTTAGCTCTGGGGAGTGTTTTAACCCCCAAACCCCTCCCGTGGCTGCGCCACTGGGTTCACGTGTTATTGCGGTAACGAATTAAAAAATTAGTAGAAAAGAAAATCGGAAATTGTACGTCAAATGTGGCAAATGACGTATTATAGCTAGTTTTGTAAACATTCAGATTTTGATGCAATAGCTGTTGCACTCTCATGCAAAAACACATGAATATAAAATTTATTATATACATTAAATCCAATAATACGGAAATGATATGATTTCATCTTAAATCTGACGTAATCACCATGGCAAAATTGAATCATGACCTATCAGAGGATATGAGGGAATTAATTACGTATGACAGGATTTAATAGAAGGAAGAAAACTTTTATTAATATCTTTTAAATTTTTGATTCGGTTTTCAAAAAATGTGAAATAACTCGACACAATTCTGCAACGATTATACATACTAAATTTTTAACCATTCGGTTGTGTAGTTTCTGCGCTGTTATATGCGGTGAGACGGACGAGCCAGATGACGATTATAGGTGCTACATATTTATATAATTACGAACGCATCTAAAAAAAGAAGATTTAAAATAAGTATAAAAATTGCAGCCTCCCAAAATCTTGTGGTTTCTCTTGACATTAGATACTGAGATAATACGACTGGGAAATGTTCACATATGCATACATTTGTGCCTGTGTGTGAAAATTTCTATGAAATTCATGAAATACGGGAAATGTTAAAAGAAGGGATTGAAGATTTAGTGGATATCCACAATTCACATATGTATAAATTGGGCACTCTTGTTCGCAGTTTCTTCATTTACTTGTTTATTGTGAGAACCTCAAAGTAGTAATTCTCTGATTATATTTATATACTATATAAGGATATATAAATCAATAGAAAGAAGTCATATAGTATCTGTGTATATGAGCTCACTGAAGTTTTCGTGCTTGGAACCCTACATTACTAAATTAGGCACTGAATATAACGTTCTATGCATTAAAGATGAAAATAAGCACTCGCCAGTCGCCACTCGGCGACTAAACGTGAGAAACTGGCGACTAAAAATATGGAAAGTACCGGCCAAATGCAGGATTTTCCAAAAGGGATTTCGTCACAGAATCGAGGAAAAAAACTCCGCGAATTTCGTCGAAAGATTACGGAAAAACACATTTCGTCAAAAGATTGCGAACAAAAACGTAAATTTTGTCGAAGGATCGCGAAAAAACCAAAACATCGTCAACAGATCGCGAAAAAACCGCACATTTCGTCAAAGGATCGCTAAAAAATCCGAATTTCGTCAATAAATCGCGAAAAAAGCGTGAATTTCGTCAAAGAATCGCGAAAAAAAGCGTGAATTTCGTCAAAGAATCGCGAAAAAAGCGCGAATTTCGTCAAAGAATCGCGAAAAAAGCGCGAATTTCGTCAAAAGATCTTGAAAAAAACCGCACATTTCGTCAAAGGATCGCGGAAAAACCCGAATTTCGTCAAAGGATCGCTAAGAAGCGCAAGTTTCGTCAAACAATCGCGGAAAAAACGCAAATATCATCAATGGATCGCGAAAAAACGAGAAATTTCGTCATAAGATCGCGAAAACACGAGAAATTCCGTCATAAGATAGTGAAAAAACGACAAATTTCGCCATAAAACCACGAAAAAAAAGGCAAATTTCGCCAAAAGATTGCGAAAAACGGCAAATTTTGCCAAAAGATCGCGGAAAACGGTAAATTTCGCCAAAAGATCCCGAAAAACGGCAACTTTCGCCAAAAGATCGCGAAAAACCCACAAATATCGTCAAAAGATCGCGAAAAAAACGACAAATTTCGTCAAAAGATTGCGAAAAACCCACAAATTTCGTCAAAAGATCGCGAAAAAACGACAAATTTCGTCAAAAGATCGCGAAAAAAAACACAAATTTCGTCAAAAGATCGCGAAAAAAAACACAAATTTCGTCAAAAGATTGCAGAAAACCACAAATTTCGTGAAAGTGGCGTGAAACAAAACATAGTTCGGGCCGGGAGTGGATTTCCCTCCCCCCCCCCCCACCTCTGTTTGCTGAGAATTTCAGATTTTTTTTTCATTTTTTAATTCAGAATCACCCTTGTTTATTAAAACAATATGAATTAAAATATTTTTATTTAGTACATAAATTACTTATTTACTCTAAACTCATATTTTTAAATTAAATATTTAGTGATATAAATGTACTTACTGGCTACTAAAGAAATTATTCCTAGTAGCCAATAACTGGCTACTAAAAAAAATCAAACGACCGGCCAGTGGCCACTAAGTAAAATTCCTTATTTTCATGTTTACTATGCATGGGAATTCCTTATTCTTTTCCGCCATTTCTCAGGAAATATTTGTAAGCTTTTTTAAATGCACATGGTCATACAATGATACTATGCGTTCGTAGATTACGCATTCTTACCCTACTATATACGGCGACATAGGTCAAGAGAACAGTGGGTCGTGTTATAGAATATTTCACAAGTATTAATCATATTTTCAGATAGAGGGAGGGTGGATTAGGTGTGAAAGGACTCTTTCACATGTCAAAGAAGAGTTTTTTGTCGATTCAGTCTCATACAATTAAATATATATATATATATATATATATATATATATAATTTAAACAGAAATATGCATTTTATAAGAATTATAAAAGATGCATAAACAATGTTATAATATTAGCAAATTTTTTATAACATCGTAAAAAGATACTTTCTTCTAAATGCAAAATGATAATAAATGTATTTCTGGTTAAAAATAGTTTGTAACATTTCAGTATCGTTTCTATATTTTTAAAATGGTTTTTTTTTTTTTTATTTCAACTATTTGTAAATAAATATTTCTTATTGATAAACAGAAATTGTACCAAAATAAACTAAAACTATATTGAAAGTAACAAAATATTAAACTTAAATGTTTGAAAGCTTTTATTTCTTTTGGGGAGAAGGTTCAATTTTAAGAACCCTGATAATTGTTTCATATATGCATTCCTTTTATGTAATTAGACTTATAAACATATTTTAATCATGTATCTATAATTTTTTTTTCAGTGTATAAAACAGAAAAATAAACAGGTGCAATAATTTATTAGTATGAATTTAAAAAAGAAGAAAATAGAAATAAAACTTTTAATAAAATTAAGAATAGGTGCAGTACTTGTTTATCTTAGAAAATAAAAATATGATGGAGCTATCACAAACAGAATAGCGCACTCGGAAAAGAGAACGTGCAAAAGAAAAATAATAGTGTGTGATCGAAAAATGGCATGACACTGCATGGCGCTGAATATACCTAAAACAATTTATAATTCCAATAATAAAATCACTTCGTCTATTTTTTAGCATATTAAATTAATAATTTCTATTTCAAAATTTCGACTTTATTGCAATGCAATTCATTTTGATATTTTTGTAAAAAGAAGAAATAAAAATAAACGGAAACACAATAAACATTCTTAATATTTTTTTAATTATTAAATTTCTTAAGTTTGTTGAATTGTGATTTTTTTAAGTATGTTTTAAGCTTGACTGTAGGCAGCTTTTTAGCAAAATTTGTTAATCCATTTATAGATTTTATACACGTCAAAAGCTTTTTTTTATTCTTTGAAATTGTTCAAACTGATTTTTTAAATAAAATATGACCAAGGGAAACGTATACATAGCTGCTAACTTGTACGGATTTTTGTTACCCCTAAAAAATACCCCTAAGACTATTACCTCATTAAAGTGTAAGTAATCGTTAAACTTCATAGATTGTATTAGGCAAAATTTACTATTGAATTTTAGTGGTAACAAAAATCCGTACGAGTTGACAGCTATGCGTGTATACAGTATATACTGTAATATTAATTAAAAAAATTACATAAAAGAATTGCACTATTCTTTCCTATTACGAAATATTAACCCATTTACACACGAAACAATATAAATAGTCTAGCATATATTTTCGAATAGTATTCCATAAAGAAATTGAAACTTTATGAATAACTAAAAAATATTATAAATAATATAAATATAACACAAATTTAATAGACAAATAATCTAATTACTCTCTAAAACCGCTGAAATAATCAGAAAAAAATACTTCTGTAATTAACGAAATCCTTGTCGATTGTTTCGGATATTAACATCTGATTTGGTGCTGATACAAAAGTATTACTTTTAATAAATTTCAAAACTTTATTTGAATACATTTTTATATTTTAAAATTAAAATGATTTTTGGAGTTGCTAGTGTGCAATCTAAAAACATATTAATTATAAGAAATCTATTACAGTTAAAAAGTAAGATTCTGCCAACGTTCTGTAACCGCATTGTCCAGTTAAATCCCCTAATAAAAAAATTTTAAAAAGTTGGATTTTCTTTTAAGGGTTTTTTTTTTTTTTTTTTTTTTTTTTTTTTTTTTTTTTGTAATGAAATAGTAGGTTAGATATATATACATGCAAATTATTCTGCAAAACGGGATTTACCTTCAAATTCTGTCAATATTGGTCGTAGCTGTGAGGCATTTTTATAGATTGTGTGTGTGTGTGTGGGGGGGGGGGGGGGGGAGTTCTTGATTTTTTATGCGAATCTTAAATATTCGAAAATCAGTAGTAGATGTACTGTATTCATCGAAGAACCATAAATTTTTGTCTGAGATGCATGGCGGCTACCCAACAAGTGTACAAGAATTAGAAAAGAATCTTTCATTTAAGTCGCTTGTTCATTCCACATAAAATCCATTTTCTCTTACCCCTATACCTAGATTCATGGAATTCGGATTGGAGCAAGAATTGATCTTTCGTAAAAGTTTATTACCAATAAGAATTAAAATATTTTTTCTAACTCTCCCCCCCCCCCCCCTGAGTCTATAATAAAAAAGGAACTGCATATTAGAATAAGACTTTAAATAGTTACCTTGTTTTGACAATTGAAGAAATCAGATGATAAAGGTGGTAAGTTACACAATCATCATTTTTTTCAAAATGATAGGAAATGATAGGAATTTTGAAAAAAATAGGAATCATAATCTTTTATTTATTTTTCAAAATTCATGCAAATTTTACTACAATTACTCAGATAAATAATAATAATAATAATAATAAATAATAAATAATAATACCATATAACGTTTTCTGTTTAATCGCTAATAACAACAACATTGCATATGTATGCATTGATTATTTACAAATAACTCTTAAATTTTCAGTCACAATAACAAAATTTTCAAACACATTTATAAAAATTTCAGATATTTAATTCAGATTCTTTGAGAACTGAGAAATTTTTTTATTATTATTATTGATATATACAAGAATTATCTGTTTTATAAAATTCACTATATATCACTTAAATCAGTCGTCAAACGAGACATAAAAAAGAATATGCTAACCATCAGTTAGCTGTATAATCAAAGATATATCTAATTTATAAACAGGAAA
The DNA here is from genome assembly GCA_963932465.1 of Maratus speciosus. Lineage (NCBI taxonomy): Eukaryota > Metazoa > Arthropoda > Arachnida > Araneae > Salticidae > Maratus > Maratus speciosus. The sequence continues at coordinate 125,799,678 of OZ010795.1, read as the reverse complement.
CAAAAACCTGAATAAAAATACATGTATTAAAATACTGCAGTTTTCAAAAGTGTCGTCAAATACGTTTTTTAAGATAATACAAAATGAATAATAAAAAAAAAATCCAGATCTATATAGTATTTTTAACAACTGATAAAAATCTTTTAAAATCAGATTCTTAAAACTCTGATGGTGTGGAAAATTTAGTTCAGCAAAATCTTTTTTACAGGTACAAAGTAAAGTTTGCAAAAGTATTACATTTGTTATAGAAATTCAGAGTCTACTGGTAATCGAAATATAAATATCTAATGACATTTTCAAAAACATATGATGTAAAAACAGAAAAGTATTAATTTGTTATGCCGCACTTTTAAGAGACTACACTGTAAAAAAAAAAAAAAAAAAAAAAAAAAAAAACGACCAGTTTTCCTGTAGGAATCGGAAAAATAGTTGCCTTTATCGTACCGGAAAAATTTCCGACCGAGCTCGGAGTAAAATCCGTAAAATCGGAATAAAGTCCGTAAAATACCGTTTTATTGACTATTTCCTTTTTTATTCGGATTTTATTCCGAGCTGGGTCGGAAAATTTTCCGGTACGATAAGGGCAACTATTTTTCCGATTCCTACAGGAAAACTTGTCTGATTTTATTTTTTTTTTTACAGTGTACTTCACTCACGCGGAACCACACGCTCGCTAATGTTATTCCTATAAGAGAATTTTTTTTAAATATCTCGCTTGCATTTTAATATTTGTACATTATTATTGTTATTATTATTATTATTATTATTATTATTATTATTATTTTGCATTGGATAGCTGCATAACTTTGTACAGCACTGGAGAAGTTATTTAGAATACCTTTAATTTTCAAACTAGTTCCGAAAGTGAAAGTATCCTATTAAAAAAGAACTGCAAACAAAATCGAAAAAGTAAAAAACGGGCTTTCTAGAGATTGACTTCAGTTATTCAATGTAAAAAAAGAAATCTTTTTAAAATATTGAAATGCAAACGAGATATTAAAAAAAAATCTCTCATAAGAATAACGTTAGCGAGCGTGTGTTTTCGCTTGAGTGATTAGCCTCTTAACGCTATCAATATAGTTTAGGAAAATTAAACTGATTATAAGTATTCACCGGGAGGGCTAGATTGAGACATAGGTAATCAGGGCCCTGGTCAAAGTATTCATAAACTTGAGGTCTCTCAAACCTATACACTGTAAAAAGAAAAAAAAAATGCGATCAGTTTTCCAGTAGGAATCGGAAAAATAACTGCCCTGATCGTACCGGAAAATTTTCCGACCCAGCTCGGAATAAAATCCGTAAAATACCGTTTTATGGACTATTTCCCTTTTTTACGGATTTAATTCCGAGTTAGGTCGGAAAAGTTTCCGGTACGATAAGGGCAGCTATTTTTCCGATTCCTACAGGAAAACTGGTCGGATTTTTTTACAGTGTATGCTTTAACACTATCAAAATAGGCTATTGAACTGGATTTGAATTATCAGGGGTAGAGATTAAGGCATGTTCTATAATCCAATAAGTTAGAAGGAGAGGAATCAATGGACAAAATTTTAAAAAAAATTGTTGTTTAGTTTCAGTATTTACATAGTTTTATATCGTACAATACAAAGACAATTAACCAATAATTACCGTTGTTAGGTCTCAAGGACGCATATGCCTATATATTTCATAAAAAAAAAAAAAAGAAAGAAAATGCGTTTCGATATTTTTTGCTTGTTTGTTTGTTAGTTTTTGCATTTGATAGCTGAAATTGATATTTACATTAGGCCCATTTTTACTTTTTTTTTTATAACGACACTTTCACTTTCGGAACCCGTTCCGAAAATAAAAGTAACTTTATTAAAAAAAAAATTGCACCCAAAATAAAAATAAAATAAAATGGGCGAATATAGAGACTATTCAATTAAAAAAAATAATAAAAAGTCGAAATGCACCCGATATACTTGAAAAGAACCTCCCAGAGTGTTAGCATTAACTCGCGAGTGTCTTCGTCTGAAGAAACGGGGAACTGAATAATATTTTGGCAATTGAAAACCTGCTTTCGCCTGCCCTTTATCTAATATAAGCAGACATAGGTAGAATGTCCCACTGCAAGTCATTAATTAAGCCTTTGACAGGAACAAGCACGTGCAGCTCGGTAGTAACAAGCCATACAGCATAAACTTCGGAATCGTTTGCGTTGCAAAAGATGAAATGATCATAAATGAATTTTCGAATCCAACTAGAATAGACCAGCAAATCAAATAAAAGTTCATATTTTAAAGAAACATTTTTTCAAAATACAGAATATTACCTTTAAGATTTTTCAAATGCTTAATCTAATAATTAGTAATTAACTTAATCTAGTAATACCGGCGCGGTATGGTTAAGCTTTAATAAAATATCTAAACTCTCCTATCCCCTCCCCCATAGGAAGAAAAGTCGAACAAACTAAATTTTTCAACCTCCTATAAATATTCTGCTCCGACGTTTAATCTGAAATTTCTACGTAGTTTTTTTTGGGGGGGGGGTTGGGGGGGGATTCAAATTACAACCTATTTTATGTTGATCAAAACTGTTTAATTTATGACAAATTCTTGAATTCCATTTTATTTATAAAAGAGGATATTGACAAGCATTCTTATACAGAAACTATTAAATAGGTTTTTTCCCCCTTTTTTATAAAATGGTAGAGAATCTTTCAGAGAGTTTTGCCATGCATTTCGAGCTATATTTCCGGAAGTGACAGTCGCGGATAAAAGTCGCCATGATCAAACAATCGTTTATAACTCAAGGTGTAATTCATTTATCGAAAAATAAAAAAAAAAAAGCTGTTCAATTCCAAATCAATTCAATAAATATACCTACCCGGGTCATGCTTTAATGTTTAAAAATAAATATGTAAATTTGTCAAATGAGGGATGGGGGGTTATTTTTAGAACACTCTTGCACCGATAAAACTGAAAGAGTCAGACACGCATATGCACAGAAACAAATAAATAAATAAAATCGTAGAAAAGAGAATATCGTGAGGTATTTTGTGTTTGTAGTTCAGGCTTTCGGCCTTTTCAAAAATTAATGTAACTTTAAAGAATCTGTAATTGTTTACACAGGAATAAAAATATATAAATAAATAAAATTAAAATCTGACAAATTTGAAAAGTATGAAACTTAAATTAGAATTATATAAAACAGCAGTTTGTTTCATTACGTTAAGTCTATAAGTTTTTTTTTTTTTTTTTTTTTTAATTTTTCCATAGTTTTGACATTACTAAGTAGGATTTTCAATTGTTTTATAGTCGTTATCGCTAGAGTCCTGTGATAACATTCATTACAAAATACATCGTTAACAAAACAGAATTGGAATTATAATTCGATTTTTTAACACAGCAAGGTAGGCTCAAATAAAATTGATTTAAGTGTATTAAATTGGTGATTTTTTTTTTTAAAGGAATTTATTAAAAAAATATTTCTATTACAAGTTAAAAAAAAAAAAAAAAAAAAAAAAAAAAAAAAAAGCTGCGACGAGCAAGTATAAGGTTTGACCTACCGATTTATCAAATATCTCAAAACCTCTCATCGCTAATGCTAATCGAATGGGAGAAATTTTTTAAGTTAAGATAATTTCGTTTGCATTTTAATATTTTTAAGTGTTTTTTCAATAGATAGCTGAGGTCGATCTGTACAAAGGCCATTTTTTACTTTTTCGATTTTCTTTGCAGATTTTTTTATGATGATGCTTTCACTTTCTAAGCCAGTTCCGAAAGTGAAAGGGTCCTAATTAAAAATACCCGAAAACAAAAGCGAAAAAGTAAAAAACGGCCGATGTAGAGATCGATCTCAGCTATCCAATGAAACAAAAATCATTCACAAATATTAAAATATGCAAACGAGATATATTAAAAAATATCTCCCATTGGATTAACATAGCGCCTGACTGACAGTTTTCGCCTGACTGAAGTAGCCTCTTGCAGGGTTTAATTTGCGTCGGAGAAAAACCGGAGCCCAAATCTGGCACTTCTCTGTTTTCAGTAAATATTTAAACATTAGTCGAAATTCACCAGAGCTCATAAATGCAGGGTTCCGGAGCGCATTTTCCCCCCAACCATGATTTGCCATCTCGTAATTCCGAAAAACCGAAGCCTAAATTACCCTTTCCTTTCCTTCCAATCTCCAAGTTTTTGCATTATTTTTTTATCAAAACACTTATGTGTGACATTAGGAGATGGAGATAAAACGTACTCAATTTTTATATCAATTTTTGGATTTGGAGCTCAATCTGTCTTATATTCGAAATTTTATTTATTCATGTATAGAAAAAAAATTTCCTCCTTCAAAATTACGTATTATATTCTATTTCGAATCATTTTGATCAGAATGAAAGGAAAACAGAAAAACAGAAATCGTGTTTCTCTATTCTGGTGATAGTTGCACGTTTATGTCGGCCTTGCATTGATACGGCTCCACTCAAGATACTGAAAAATGAATTTGCTTTCAGTTCGATTTTCTTTTATTACAGTAGGATAATTTTTAATTGGTTGGATTTTTTTCTTAATTATCATTTATTATTATTATTATTATTATTATTATTATTATTATTATTATTATTATTTAGATATCTAACCTGAAAAGAATATTTTCTGTTTTTATCCAACGAGCATCAGTTTTTTTTTGTTTGTTTGTTTGAGGTTTATTGTCTCCTATTACGTAAGTATAAAAATTACGTTAGTGATTTTTCTATTTACTTTGTATCATGAACGCTGTCCATGTTAAGCCTCTGCTTTGCACATTTTACGAAGTTACTTTCATTTGTAAGTAGATATGGGGCATTCTCACAATCTTTTGACTTTTATGTCCCTGAATAATAATTTTTATTTTAGTACATGTTCTTGTGTTTTTTTTTTTTATTTCATATACTGGGGAACATCCCATTGCATGATTGCACAACAATATTAACGAGATAAATATGTTTTGGACGATGTTGGTGGTCCAAACACCTGGAAAACTCCTATACCGTCCCGTGTCCCTGATGCTGATTTTTAAGTTTGGAGATGTCTGTATAAAATTGTTTCAATAAAAATAATTCAATGTAATTTTTTTCTGAAACTGGAACTATTGTTTTATATAAATAAGTAGCTAAAAATTAGCCTGCACGCGTTTTTAGGGTTGTTATTATTTTTTAAACTCTGTCCCTGGGTTTCAGATTCCTTACAATCCCTCTTCTAAAATTATACAGAAAATCCCTTCAGATGCAACCACAGATTTTTTTTTTCAAGTTTTTTCTCATGCAGAAGTATGCTAGAAAAATAATGACTAAAATTCTTTAGTAGGAAATTTACTGTAGAATTTAAATCAGCATTTAAATATCAATTTCAAGCATCGTGGCTTTATTGGTAGTCACACCGTCCCCAAAGGTTTATTCCAGTACTTTTCGAGGTAAATTAATTTTTTTAAATTTATTTAATGCGATGTAAATAACTGTTGCTAAAAATCAATGAACATTTTGGATAACACTTAGTCTTAGCATGATCTGCCTAAAATATGTGGTAATTTTCCTTGCTGTTCCATCCTTACCGCCCCCTTTTTTTCCCATTTCATCCCTATTTTCCTATACCATTCCCCTTTTTTACATTACCGTCCCTTCTTTAACACCCCTTTAAGACAATGTTATACCAAAAATTTGTACTAAAAACACTACATTTTCATTATTTCTTATTTGAATGTCCTGTGGGTACTATGCAAATTCATTATAAGTAAAAATTTAGAAGAAAATAAAAAGCTTTAGTGGTAAAATGGTAAGGAAACTCGCAAGTTTAACTCAAACCTCAGTTAAATAAAAAAATTTTCTCTGCTGATCATTTTTTCTTTATTTTGAATCATTAAGGCATTCGTCTATCAGATTAAAACTTTATTTTAGCAAATTTAATTTCACCAGATTTTCATTCCCGAAAGTCAAAAGATTGTGAAAATGGCCCATACAATTGCCATGTATTGTTATTCTATCAGAAAGCAATCGAGCAGTGTTTCCCCTTTGTCTATAAAAGCATCTAATCTTTAAAATAATGGTGTCAATTTTTTAATTTAATCTGATTTTCAGGGACTCACCACAAAAGATTGTTATGCGGAAATAATCGATTATAGTTTAAGGTATGCGAATTTTATAGGAAATTGAAAGCATTGTTCTATTCTTCAGCATATAAATATTAATTTCTGTAAATTTCATTTATCTTTTCATAAAAAATGCATAGCTACGAACTATCCCTTTTTTTATATGTTAACACTATGTCCGAATCATAATCCTTACCATATTTAATCGTAGAATTAACAAAAAATCGCAATTAACATTATAGTTAGGCAAAGATTGCTATTCGGAAGAAGTGGGGAAAATGGAATAGTGGACAGCTAAAGTATATGCTGACAGATATATTTATAATTTTTATTTTGCTACAGAAGAAAAAAAATGCCTTAAATTTTGCAAATAATGTACAAATTATAAATATGCAGATTGGTATAAAATGTTTATTTTGCTAAAGAAAAAATGCTTTAAATTTCGTAAATAATGTACAAAATATAAATATGCAGATTGGAGTGACAGGGGGAGGGAGTGGGAACGGTACAGTTGTTAGTACCGGCACCGCAAAATATAAGGGCTCCGGTACTTTTTTGTTAGAAATTAAGCCCTGCTCTTAAGAGGCTACTTCACTCGTGCGAAAATACCCGATCGCTAATGTTAATTCTGTGTAACAATTTTTTTAAAGTATCGCATTTGCATTTCAATATTTTAAAATGTTTTTTCTGTTGGATAGCTGAGGCCTATCTTTACAAAGAAATTTTTTCACTTTTTCTATTATGTATAAAGGTTTTAAAAATATATATATTATTAGGATAACTTCACTTTCGAAAACGGTTCCGTAAATCCAAGTATCCTAATATAGTTATATTTCAACAAATAGTAAATTGACTGACTTAAATAAGCACTTCATATTTTAAAAAGTAGAATTTCTGAATACGCCTTACGCAAATTTCTATGCATAAAACAATATAGAATTTAATCAATCTCAGTGCTATTAGGAAAAGAAAAATATTTAGAGTTCAAAATAGATTGGAAAAAAAGAAGATGTGCGTAAATATTTCTTTTAAAAAAAGTTTTGATTTAAGCAATGTGTTAAGGCTTTTTCTTTTCTTCTTTGAGTATTTAATTTAGTTTATTTATTGCAATGACCTATTTTTTAAGCATTCAAATATCATATACTATTCATTTCTCGAAAATTATTCTCTTTATTACAGAGAGAGTGTAAATTAAAGTTTGATAGCAGTGGCGCAGCCAAAATTCGGTTCTAGGGGGGGTTTTGAGTTTTTTGATAAAGGTGTTCGCCGGTTATTTGAATCACCGGTTAATATAATCTGTCTTTTTAATGAATCAAATCATAATGCTTTTTACCCGCAGTTACATTGGTTGTGTTTCATTTAAGGCTGTTCTTAACTGTTCTGCTCAACAAGCACAAAACGTTCTGACACATTTACAAATTCATTTTTTAACGGAAAGATATTAAATTGGAAAGTCTGGCCATGAAAGCAATTTGGAATCGAACTGTTTTTTTCCATTTTTGGATCCGTCAATTACCTATTGAGTTATAAGTAATTTTGATCACGTGACAAAGACTTTTTTCGCCTTTCGCTGACTGGTTTTTCTGCTTTCTTCGGGAACTTCGGTTCAAAACGCCAATTTTGACATTATTTTTTGAAATATCTATTGCATTTGCAAAAAAAAAAAAAAAAAAAAAAAAAAAATGGAAAAAACAGCTCGACGACATAGTTTCTGAACAACAACACCTGCTAGTTTCAGGCATTTCCGATCAAAAATAAATTTAAATTTATGTCAGAAAGTTGCCCTTTTGGATTTGAGAACAGCCTTAAACAGCGTTTACAGTATTAGAGTTAGAAAACATAAAATGCACCAATGAAATAACCATAAACTAGGTTAGATTTATAAAAAGTGTTTAAAGATGATGAGGCAAACTTTAAGAGTTGTAAGTGTACAGTCCAGCAAATAATTTTTGCATAGAAAATAACAGAATTCCAATCCACTTGTTCAACCAAAAATACATAGGATTTCATTCCAAGACAATCTCGAATTCTTGTTTTTAACTTTAATAATAATGAAGCCATTTTAACAAAATTTTCAATATACTTACCATGCTTTTGTCAAATGTAACAACACATCACGAAAATTGGTGGAATTTATCATCATTTACGTCCAATTAGTGCTCAGTTAGGTAATTCATATTTTGGAATGTAGTTGATATTAAACATGGTATTTTATTGTTTTTTTTTTATTGTGCGCTTCCAGTACTTTACATGACATTGAATTTGCTATTAAGTAAGGTAAATCTGTTGAAAATTTCGTTAAAACATCTTTATTATTGTTAAAGTTCTCTAAAAATATCCGGGTTCAAAGTGAAGCTGTACCTGCACTAATATTATATTATAAAGAAGTAACCTTTTTTTTTTGTAGGGGTTACTTTTGGAACTACCGAACGGATTTACAAAGATAATCGGTCGTGTGCGAACTTAACTCGCATACAAAATATCAGAACTGGTCAAAGATAATATTTACTTGCGTACATATAACAATACCACATGCCATAATTTAATTCTACTGGAATGAAAACTGATGAATATTTCTCCCTCTAAAAGACAGACTTTGTACAAAGTTTAAACTTAGTAGAGAACCAACCACGCTTCGGAAAGAGGTCGCAGAGATTGTCACGAAAAGTCACTTGTAAATCATATTTCATGTAATAGTGGACAATTTTAAAGGAATAAAAAAAATTACTATTAATAACGTGAAACTTTTCTATTCATTTTTAAAAATAAAAGCATATTCAGACATAATTACTGAAATGATTTCTAATCGAAAAGTTTTTTTTTCCTTATAAATGAATTATTTATTGAATTATAAGCAATTTTAGTCTCAAAATTACTGACTTTTAATGTCTTGGAATTATGATATGAATTATCTTTTTAATATTTGCCTTCAATAATTGAATTCAGTTGGAATAAAAAGTGCTTATCGCTATGTTTCACCTTACCTAAAACAAAAATCTTATACAATGTTTAAACTTGGCACTGTGCCAAGCACGCTCGCTTCGAAAGGAGGTCACAAAGTAGCAACACTGTTTTGGTCCGTACTGTTGTTTTATACATGGGTTTTTAATTAATATATAGGCAAATTACAAACACATTTTTTCGAAAATCATTACCGATAATCCTTGGAAGATTCTACGTCGCTTAGGTACACCGAGTGCCCTCAACTCCCCCGCTGACCGCCAGAAAAATAAGATGCACGAATGATCTTATAATAATTCCGATTTTACTTTTTAAGCGTAGAGTGGAACCTTAATAATAATGGCAAAATGATGGTTACTATATCCGTTTCAACATAAGCTATATTTTACATCCGTAAAACAACGGCTAGAAACATGGAATTTGGCATGGTTGTTAATTTAGATACTTAAATGCATGCCCTGAACAGTTTTTTAAAAATTTGAAATTTTAAAGGGTGCAAGAGCAAAAAAAAAACTTTCTGAAATTGCGATTTGTGTAATACATTTTGTATAGAAGGTTAGAATCTAGCATGGTGATAATTTTTGGGGTGTATAAATGCTCAAGAGCGGTTCTTAAAAAAAAAAAAAAAAATTCAATTTAAAAAGGTTGAAATGAGCGGAAAACGGCCTGAAAACGATCTAAGTCTAATGTCAGACGGACGTCTTTTTGCACGCTTTTTTACTTACATATTATCCCTACACAATGCTAGCAGCATTATATAGCCTTAATTATGATTTATTAGGAATTGTTAGAGCTAGATACATTAAGTTTGGCATGTCTGTTACTCTGGAAACGTAAATGATCACCAAGAACAGTTTTCCAAAAATTCGAAATTAAAAGGATGCAAGAGCAAAAAACGTTCTAAAACTGCGGTTTGTGCGATATACACTATATGGCCAAAGGTGACCGGTCACTTGCGATTTTAGACGTTTTGTTAAATATCTAGAAAAATGCATGAGGAATTCACCTGAAACTACAGATGTGTAAACAGTATAGTATAGGTCATATATTTCCGCGAAGATTTTTTTCCCGAAACCCCATAGGGGGCTGTCAACAAATTGAAAAGGAACTAATTGGATAAAACACTGTAAAAACTAATGTAGCAAGAACCTTCAAACTCGAGATTATTAATAAGTGGCTTATTGTAATATACTGTGTTCATTTTTATGAGGATAGCATGTATACTCGTACAGAAATTAAGGTTTTTATAAAAACAGTCCCATATTTCGCCAAGTTTTTTGCTTATAATTTGTAGAGTTCTTAATATAAAAAAAAAAGTTATTTTCAGAAAGTATGATAAACAACATTGTACATAATACCCTGCAATCAGAATTGAAAAATAATAAAAATTGGATGAAAAATAAGGAGGTTTATTAAAAAATGTTTCTAAGCGCATGCGCAAATACAATCAAAATATAATGCGCATAATGTATTAGCTAATTATATAGAGCAAGTTTTGTGATAGTCTCAAAATCATAGAATGAAAATTCTGAAAATTATCGTCGATAGAATAAGCTCGAAATCCGTAGTTCCCCAAAAGAAGCAAAAAGATGAGGGGTTGTATCAAATATCTGTTCATTAGTGCCAAGATAGCATACACAATATTGCATATTGTATTTGGATACAACCCCTCATCTTTTTGCTTCCTTTTGGGAACAACGGATTTCGAGCTTATTCTATTGACGATAATTTTCAAAATTTTCAAGCTATGATTTTAAGACTTTCACAAAATTTGCTCTATATAATTAGCTAATACATTATGCACATTATATTTTGATTGCATTCGCGCATGCGCAGTGAAACATTTTTTAGTTAACCTACTCATTTTTCATTCATTTTTTATTATTTTTTAATTCTGATTGCAGGGTATTATGTACAATGGTGTTTGTCATATTTTCTGAAAAGAACTTTTTTTATAATAAGAACTCTGCAAATTATAAGCAAAAAACTTGGTAAAATTTGGGACTGTTTTTATAAAAACCTTAATTTCTCTACGAGTATACATGCTATCCTCATAAAAATGAACACAGTATATTACAATAAGCCACTTATTAATAATCTCGAGTTCGAACGCTTTTGCTACATTAGTTTTTACAAGGTTATCCAAAAGATATTCGTTCTTTTTCAATTTGTTGATGGTCCCCTATGGGGTTTCGGGAAAAAAAATCTTCACGGAAATATATGACCTATACTATACTATTTACGCACCTGCAGTTTCATGTTAATTCCTCGTGTATTTTTCTAGATTTTTAATAAAACGCCTAAAATTGCAAGTGACCGGTCACCTTCGGCCATATAGTGTAGTTGGTATAAAAGCTTGGTTTTTGACATGGTAGTTACTTTTAAGGTATAATGAGAATGAGAATAATAAAAAATAATGAGAATATTCCATAATATATTCAAGTAACCGTTTTCTATAATAGCGAGTGACTATAAAGCTAAAACTGCAGATGTTTAACAATGTACTTATTAATTTAAATTAATGCATGTTTAGCATAAAACTGTGTATAATTATATTTTATACAGTCTAAGAAAATGTTTTACATTTAACCCCTGTCTTTTCAAAATCCATACTCACAGACATATTATCTGTAACTCAATGAAATTACAATAAATGCTTCTTTCCTACGTGACACGGGTGGCAATGCTTCTCCGAGAGCAAGCACCATTACTCGTTGCTACATTACTAACTAATGGAATACATTCTTTAAATTTGTGTACAGATCTCCTAAGGAACAAATGGTTCGAAAGACAAACCGATTGCGATAATTTGTTCAATCACAATCAAAAACAGCTTTTTACAACTTTATAGTTACTATTTTTTTAATTCTTATTTTACAAAGTTTTTTACTTGGGTACGTAAAAAGCTTGGTATTAGATATAATTGGGAGCAAAAAGCATAAAACAGGGCGTTTGAAACTGAGAGAGATCTGCAAAATGTATGTTTTATGTTTTTTCTGAAATTCGATGGTCTATTATTGTTTCGAACATGGAACAAAGACAGAAGTGCAATTAAGAAATGGCCCATTGTATAATACTTAAACTCAAAGCATCTGTGTGGCAGGAAATGACCATTCTTTTAACATAAGACGTCTCGAAAAAGTGACTTAATCCAAATAACCAATTTTCACAAAACAATGCATGTAATATGCGCTTTCATAGTTTTAAGTAGAATTTTACCCGTTTAATTGAATCACTTTGTTGAATAGAGTTTGATTTCTCAAAGCGGCGGTTTTCGAAAAACGCCAAAACGTTTAAATATTAACTTTAGTTTAGATTCATATAAGAGGCAATTATAGTAATTTTTCTTAGCTCGGGGGGGGGGGGGTGTTTTAACCCCCAAACCCCTCCCGTGGCTGCGCCACTGTTTGATCGTAAACAAAGCGAATTCAGGAATTCAAAAAATTTAATTTGATAATGAGAGCATACATAATTTGAGTAATTCAACACAAAATCTACGCACATTGTTTGAATCATAATAATGCAAAATTACTTGCAAAGCAATTAATATAAATTTGGAAGTGAGATCAGGATATTAATAAAAAAAAATGTCATTTATCGCTTTATTTTCTGAATTTAAAATACTTTCTCATTTCTTTATTGCAAGTCTTGCGAGATAATTATAATGAAATGAAAATGTCATTGGAATAAATTTAAAAGATTATATAAGCAAGAGATACAAAATTGTGATTATTACATACATCATTGACTCTATGAGTTATATCTCTTTTTAAATATTACTGTAAGTATTTCTTTAGAAGGAACCATATATTAGAAAATCTAGATAGTCTTAATTTTTAAAAGAAGAATGATTTTAAAATCTCAAAGTATAATATTCTCTCTATAGAACTTCCCCCAAATTTCCAATACGCGCATGCACTTTCTTTAGAACCCAACTTTAGAACTCTTAATGATTTACACTTTGCACATGTTTTACTAACCCGCCCCGAAACATAATAGACAACAGATCTCTGCACGAATTCCAAGATAAGCAAACTTGTATCAAAGTTGTATATCCAGTTGATTCAACTGAAAAGGCATACTGAGTAAAACACCTCATAATATAAGAAAGCTTCCGTTATTTTATTAAAAGAAAATTTTTCCTTTTATTTTGATCTTCACAGTTATTATAGGGGAACTGCAACAGTGAAATATTTCAAAAGCTAAAATGTAGAAATGTTAATAAAAGTAAAAAATAAAGAGTATTAAATACCTTATTAAATTTTGCAGTTTAAATCTATTAAATTACGGTTAAACGTTGAGAAAACAATTTAGATGACAAAACAATTAGGGGAGGCAGGGGTGATTAGGATAACTTTTTTGAAAATTTGAACTTTGACAATTAATTGCCAGAGAATGAAGTGGACTATATACTAGTGATATGTATAAGTTTACCCAGTGCGTACTGGTCTCTTGAAATGTGTAAAGAATTATTTTAAATGTATCATATTACCAGGTAAAAGTGTCTTTTTCAGGTAAAAATGCCTGTTTGATCCCAATTACCCTCATGAAATGGGAAATTGGGATCAGGGACGAAACTAGCCTTTTTTTGCACCCGGTGCAAACATGGATTTTGGCGCTCCCCCCCCCTCCCCCCTCTTCCGCAAAGTATATTTACAAAAAGAATTTTACTGATTTTCTAATAGCCGACTTATTTTAAATTTTAAAATATGTAATACTGAATTACGTAATCTACAATGGCAGATCCAAGGGGAATGTCACGGGGATCTTGAACCCTTCCTCTGAACACCAACAAAAATATTCTAAAGATCATTAAAATGCAATACACAGTAGAGTTCCAATTATCCGAGTCCCGCTTAACCGAGTTTCCGCTTTAACCGAGTTATTTTCTTCTGATGGACTGATGGCTTCCATTATTATGAAACAGCCATTTTAAATGAAATGTTAGGTGAAGATGAAAGAGAAGCCGTAAAAAGTTAGAACTCTGATTTGCTGTTCAGAATGGGGGGGGGGGCATTTTTTTTTAAATTATGACCATTTTTTTAAAGGTTAAGAGCAGCCGTAAAAAGTTAGAACTCTGATTTTCTGGTCAGAATGAGTAAAAAAATGGCCATTTTTTTCAGAAAAAAAATATGCCCCCCCCCCCCCCCACTATTCTATGAAACAGCCATTATAATGGAAGACATCAGTCCATCAAATGAAAATTATCCATTCCAAAGGTATAATCCTTCATTTGGCGCCTCTTCGTTCTGGCGCTCGGAGCACCCCCCCCCCCCCCTTAGTTTCGGCCCTGATTGGGATCCTTGTTATTTTCTCTCATGCCTTACAAGATACAGTCATGGGTATTAAATGGGATTAAAAGATCTCTGTGTGCACAGCTGTGTGCGCATCTTACAGCAAGATATTTTTGGTTTTACAACTACAACTATTCTCAGAGATACAGTATTGGAAAGATAAAAATGCTGGAAAAAACATTTTAGAAGGGATTTTGTTCTATGCGAAAAATCTTTTTAAAATATCCACTTTGAAAGCATTTCCTGAGCTATTCAATGTCATAGTGCGTGAATAAGAACACCAGCTTTACATTCATCCGAAATTAAAAATAACTTCCTGTATGTGCCAAAAGGTAGCCATTTTGGATTTAGGCACAGAGAAATATTTCTCATAACATAAGCTTATCACATATAAAAGAAAAACAAATAAGATTTTAACATTTTTTCAGTTGATAAACCAATCCCATGTTTATGCATGTACGTGTTTGATTCTTTTTTTTTTCCCTTTTTTTTTACACTCATAAACTTTAAAATAAAACTTATATTTTAACTTAACTATTTTTGTGTAAGAAAACGTATATTTTAATCATATAAGAAACTAATTTTGAATTACATTTGAATACGCAATTAAACCTTAAATTTTAAACAAAGTATTATTGTGATTAAAATGTTAGAACTAGTTCTTCAAAGCTGTTTCTCTAATCACTTGGAAATACTTTTTCCCCCCTAACACGCCGCCGCAAGGCAAGACAAGACATCTGGGGATAATTCTATTTGCTGCTTTTGTTAATGACCGGTAACTGATTACTGACCAGACTATATTTCCGCTAACTATTCCAGTCGAGCATACAAGGACAGAATGAGTGGAAAACGGGTTTTAAATACATTCTTTCTGTTATCGCAGTATTTCTTCGAACTATAGGTCCGGTATTTCTAGCACAATAGACCCATTCAGATGGCTAAATAAAATGTTATTCGCTCAATGAAGAAGAAAAAAATATCTGTAGCAAATCGAATTTTAACAAATTTATATGCGTTTTTATTTAAAAAACTAATATTCCATTGAATACATTTTATTTTAATTCAAATGTTAATATGTGTTTATAATTCTTTTATTTCTTATGATAAAAAACGACGTGTTGATAGTTTAAGCTGACAAAACAATGTCAAGGATTTTAAAAAAAGTAACTAATACTTGTGTGTACCAAGTTATATGAAATCTACGTTTACAAATAAATACACCAATGAAAAGTATTTTTTCACAGAGACTAAATATATTATGGTTTCGATTTAAAAAAAAATATCTGAAAATAAAAGATAATTTATAGATTTAAAATTCCTGGAAAGCGATATAAATATTTATGGATGCAAATTTTTAAGTATAAATGTTATATACATAAGATAATATACTGACGTGGAAAATTGAACAGTGAAGTTCTTAAATTTAAAATGCAATTTTTTATAAAAATATTAAAGAACATAATATGTTTCCATTTATGCTAATTAATTTTATTATATGCTAAATATATTAACACTTTTTTGGCTCTTAATGTTCCAGTTCAGTATGTATAATTAAGCTCAGAATATCTTTCTTTTAAAAAAATATGTATTAATAACAATTTTTAATGTTGTTTTTATGTCATTCTGTGTAAAAATGCAAGCAAAAAATTAAAATAAATCCAAACTTTTCTAATAAAAAAAACGTGATTTAAATAGTTCTAACATTTTAATCACAATAATACTTTGTTTAAAACCATAATATATTTAGTCTCTGTGAAAAAATACTTTTCATTGGTGTATTTATTTGTAAACGTAGATTTCATATAACTTGGTACACACAAGTATTAGTTACTTTTTTTAAAATCCTTGACATTGTTTTGTCAGCTTAAACTATCAACACGTCGTTTTTTATCATAAGAAATAAAAGAATTATAAACACATATTAACATTTGAATTAAAATAAAATGTATTCAATGGAATATTAGTTTTTTAAATAAAAACGCATATAAATTTGTTAAAATTCGATTTGCTACAGATATTTTTTTCTTCTTCATTGAGCGAATAACATTTTATTTAGCCATCTGAATGGGTCTATTGTGCTAGAAATACCGGACCTATAGTTCGAAGAAATACTGCGATAACAGAAAGAATGTATTTAAAACCCGTTTTCCACTCATTCTGTCCTTGTATGCTCGACTGGAATAGTTAGCGGAAATATAGTCTGGTCAGTAATCAGTCACCGGTCATTAACAAAAGCAGCAAATAGAATTATCCCCAGATGTCTTGTCTTGCCTTGCGGCGGCGTGTTAGGGGGGAAAAAGTATTTCCAAGTGGTTAGAGAAACAGCTTTGAAGAACTTATGAATCTTGTATTAAATGCGTTTTTAAATATGTTATAGTTAATAACAAACAAATATAGATAATAACAAGAAATTTAAATATATTATAGAAAATAATCAAATAATCATTAATAATAATAAACATTATATATATATATATATATTATGTGGTGTTTATGTATTCATATTATTGGTCATTGTCATTATCCTTCAATGGTATTTTTGTACAGAAAGTTTAATAGATATATATATATCGCGGTTTTTGTTGGTGGTCGGTAATGTTTAATTAATGGTTATATATATATTAGATTTATCGTGTTTTC